>JAWZYV010016418.1:0-41940 GCA_038373885.1 Cheiracanthium punctorium
CAGCATTGAGCCTCGTTCCTTAGAATCAGTGCATCTCACTTCGAACCTCAATATGAGGAACTTTTAAAAATGAAATCGCAATTTCATTCATCTCCTTAACATATTTAAATTGTAATACTTGTATATTGTTTTTAAAATTTCTGAAAATTTTATCTTGGCCCGCCAAACTTTTTTTCGATTTTTGGCCCGCGACCGAAAAAGTCCAGCTGGACAGCTGGCTGTACCGCACAGCCAGCTGCCGTCAGAAAAGGGTCTCTATATCTGTGGCACGCGATGAACGTTTCGATCGTCCGCCATCTGTGCTGGTAGTTAATCGAGCGATGGCAACGGGTGCCCTTTTTTCAGCATTGGTCAATCTATCCAGCTGTTCTCGCATTCTTCGATTTTTCAGCAGATGTCAGTGCTGTTAAAAATAATCGCGACCATTTTTTACGGGAAATGACGTGCTGAAAAATAAAGGATTCTCGTGGAGCTGTGTCCCCCGCAACTATTTTTATAGAAATCAAATCTAGTCTTCGTGACTGGCAACAGCCAAAACGTCAGAGTTTGGTGTTCCCAGAGCGGGAACACTGCGCTTTAAAGGGTTAACCAATGCTGCTACCCAGAATGGTTCTTTTGAAGCTCCGTCTGGGCTCAGCGGTTGCGCAAGCGATAGGAATTTATGGCTGCTCTTTTTTGAAATCGTATAAAAAATGTATGTGTACAAAATGTATATTCTTTACTACATTATCACACACACATATACATATATATGAGTTGTAGTAGTCGTAACCCCCCCCCCCCATGAAAAATTTCTGGCTACGCCCCTGCGTGCCTCAGATCTAGAGACATTTTTTTGACGACAGCTGGCTGTGCGACACAGCCAGCTGCGTCAAAAAAGGGTCTCTAGATCTGTGGCACGCGATGAACGTTTCGATCGTCCGCCATCTTGCTGGTAGTTAAGTCGAGCGATGACAACGGCTGCCCTTTTTTTCAGCATTGGGAAAGGGTTGCGCCTCAAAGGGTTAAAAAAACGAGTTGTGATAAGCCGTAATATTATTTTTTTCTTGTCGGATAATATTTGTCGAAGTGACTCAAAGACCTTTCTTTTAATCTCTCCCTAAGCATACACTCAGAGAGAGAGAGTGTGTAATTAACTTCCGACTGCCCTATCCATCATTGCATGCGACTCTGGAATAAACGGGCTATTGATTGCGTTTTAATCACTTCTCAGAATATAAGTACACCGTGGTTTTTTTTTTTAATATCCTACATTCTTTTTTTTTGTTGTGTGTGTTTTGTTTCGGTGCCCGTTTCGTCTTGACGCCGTATTTTAATGTCTGACCTCTGCCTGTTCCCTCTTGTCCATAAAGCGAGCTATTTATACGAGAGCCTGAAAAGCCTGTTCTCTATGTGTCCAGTCCAGTCTCTCTGAAGTGCTCGCAAGAAAGTTCACAGATATTGAGTGTGGTTACGACGCGTTTTTTATTTTTTATTTTATTTATTTCAGTAATTATTTTAAACCGGCGAATAAAACCAGACTCGACACTTACGGAATGATGGCTCCTTGGGCAGCTATTTTAAGACTTCGCTGCAAGGGGACCCTAGGCCTGATAATTTTATTTTATTTATTTTATTTTGTTTTTTGGAGGGAGGGACTATGTTAATAAGAACCTTGTTAAGAGTCAAGGGGGAAAAATAATGGTTCAAGGGCTTTTTTTTTCTTTTTTAATGGAGAGGTCAGAGGCCGACTACAGGCTTGACCGCTATAAGGGCCGGAGTAATGGTTGTGATTGTGTGCGCCCTAGTGTGCGCTACACAAGGGCGATCTGCCAAGGGGAGGGTGCCTTGGTAGGAGGACTTTCTAAGGGGGTCTAACGCGTATTCACGTTACATCTGGAGAAAACCTACCAAAACTCCAGACCGTTAGATCGACAGCCGCGCGATGGGACCCGAACCGGGGACCTTTACACTTCGGCCATCTACCATTTTCAGTGGCATAACCACTATGCCATGGTAAGGCCATTTATTAATGGGGACGCCTAACAGGCAGGCCAACGTTACCCTCTACAAGTGGTCTCTTAATTACGAACCCATTTCCTGATGAGAGACCCAGCACCTAGATTGGAATCCCCAGAGGTATCGTTTCGTTGTCTGAACACGGAGGACAATGGAGCCGAGAGATATTTTACGTGCACCAGCTCCCTTTAGCGTGCGTGGTCCACAGCAGACTCAGTCGAGGGCCAACTCGATGCTGCTTCTTATTTCGTTATTCTAATGGGAACCGAGATTAACAGACACAGCTACTGCCGGACGGCCTTTGTGTAATATCTGAGTTTCATATTTTTTTTTTTTTTTAATTGCTCTCTGTTCAGGCTTTAAGGCCAGCGATTCTGAAAAATACCTTAGTTTTCTCAATGGCCTGAATGTGTTCGCTCCCATCGTTGCATGTGGGCTTTTTTTCTTTCTCTCATTAAGCTTAATACCAGTCAGTATTAGCTAAAATAAATTTGACGATATAGTCTGTAAGGTTAGGGATAGATGCTAGACAATTTTTTTGCGAGCAGAGACAGCTTTTTGCGAGACGAGACAAATATTTGTGTCACAGTTTAGGGATTTTGCGAGACCAGGCAACGCTTTTCGGCTGTTTTGCGAAACGCGAGAGGCTTACTTTTTGTCTCGCACAGGCCCGGACTGGTCAGGGTGTCTGACAGTCTGCAGACGGGTGGGCCCCCACCTTCGGCGGGTCCTCCCTGCTGAGGGCACCCCCCCCCCAAAACAGAAAAAAAAGTGCTGTATTGATAGCACTTAAATGAAGTTTAACACTTGCAAAATTTTGTGCAGCTGCAATTGCACCACAGAAGGCTTCAAAACACTTCATTTTAAATGTAGTTAGTTCTCAAAATGTTTTGAGAGAGGGTTCCCGAATGAACAAGGGATTAATTAATATGAATGACGCATATTAATTAATACATCACTATTTTATGAATTCATTAATTATCAATCATAATTAATAATAACACCATTCCTCCCCCATACCCCGAAAGTTAACACATCCTAATATTTATCGGTTACACAATAACCCGGGTCCCCCCTTCTCTTGAGACGGGCGGGCCCCTACCCTCTCAGTCCAGGCCTGCTCGCATCCACCCCTATCTAAGATTATATTTTAAATTCCATTTTTGTCATTTTAGGAAGACCTCCACGTAAAATGTGGGGAGGCATAGGCTGTGGCCAGTGGCGTAGCCAGAATTTTTTCATGGGGGGGTACGACTACTGCAACTCACATATACGTGTATGTGTGTGTGATAGGGGAGTGAAGAATATACATTTTGTATGGTAAAAAATTCCTCATGGGGGGAGCGTTGTGACCCCCCTATCTCCCTTCCCCTTGACTACGCCAGTGGCTGTGGCCTAGCTTTCATGAGCGGAAATCAGCCTCAGTCAATCATAACAGCGTCCATTGCATAAAAAACTGATGACTCGCAGTCGAGCTAATTCTTTTATTTATTTATTTATTTATTTATTTTTTCGCGGAATTCGGAATCGGAAAACCGAGCTTTTGGGGTTTCGTTTAAAGAGAAAAAAGAACTACTACGTGACAATCATTACCTTCGACGACCCCGCGATATCATATTTAGGAAGTAAGTGTCAACCTGATTTCTGGCAAGGGAAACACGGTCGAGCATGTAATGAATACTTGCGGAAATAAATGCTTCGGAACACGGCGAAGTGTGAGTGCACGGTTAATTGGTTTGTCAACGGGGAATTTAAAGAATATATAAATTAAAGTAGTACTATTATTATATTAATGGTCGACTGCGCGATCAGCTCGGTCGATTTCGGGAACATTAAACGGTGTAGTTCGAAAAAATCATGTGATTTTGGTTCATAAGTACAAATAAACTAATTAAGTCAGGCACTTCAAAATTTTGTAACTGTCTCTTTACAAGCTGTACTACAGACTGAAATAAACTAGCCATCTGTATCCGTTTCAAAACTTTTAGAAAAAATTCTTAAAAATCGGAAATTTTCACAAAACGTGTCACTCTTCGAAAAATCCTGCAGCTGAGATCAGTGCTGGATTAGGTCAGCGCGGGGCCCGTAGCAAATGTTACCAAGGGGCCCCCCTGTGCAGTGACGCGCCTATATTTTTTTTGAGGGGGAGGAGTTCACACTCACATTAAAGTAGTAGAGCTAAATTAAATGAGAAAATAAATAGTGCTAATTATATTATAATTTATGTTTAGTGCTAATTAATTAGTTAATGGGATTACTAATGCTAATTAGATGTAAACAAAACTAAAAGGTCCCACATGTTAAATTCGCGAGACGTTTATCCCAGCCTTTCCTCCACCTTGGGTGAGCTAATCTCTAGGTTTTGTGCGATAATAAAATAAAACACAACTTTTACGAATTTTCTTGATTCAAAATGAGCAAATTTGAGTTAGCACTAAACAAATAAATTTCTCCAAGTAAATTGGTGCGCGGAAAAAATGCCCGTCAAAATGAAGTTTTTTTTTCGGGGGAGGGGGAGGGGGGCTAGATAGATAGTGAGACTGACGATGTTTAAAGTTATTTATACGTACAACTCGGGTTTTTCTAATGAATGTTAATGTTCATGGAATTTCTAACACTTCCCACCTTTCCCATATGCAAACGTATAACTAGACAAGTTTACACACATAAAATAATAATTGTTTCTGTAAAATTTTTAGAACCTTCGAAATCAATATGTATTTTAAACTGTGCCTTTAAACACTATTTTTTCCCCTGTAAAAATACATGCCTGTAAAATTATTCCATTATCTGGACGGTCTTTACTAATAATAGGTTACATATTTTTAACTTCTGTTAATTTATTTGATGGATTAATTCATAAGAAATCGAACTGAGGATAGATAGATCTAGCACAATAATACCTCCGCTATTCAAAATAAACTGCATGAACGGAAGGCATTTAAACTGCACATGCTTGTACAGGGGGACTGTTACTTCCACATACCGCTTGGAACACTTCCAAAGGTCATTTGGTTCGTGTTCTACAAGCATATGTGCATTACTTTTCAACTTATCCTTGTTAAAATGATATAAAATATTTTGTTAAAAAAAATCTTAATAAGAGGATTGTATCTTTTCTAAATAGAATAATCTATATAATAAATAATAACAAAATTCAGATAAAACATTCATTATTACGTATTACGTTCAAATGTTTTTGCAAGATATAATAATCTTAAGATCAAATTTGTGAGTTTCTTTGTGGATCAAGAGTATCCGAAAATTCTCTTTGTTTTCAGTTTGCCTGGGGTTATGACTTCTCGGATACCCTGACCGTCCTGTCTTTGTGCGAAAATCCTCTCGGTTCTAATTATTTTATTTGAACGAACGTACTGGCATTCGAGCCCTTGACCAGTGGTTTCGACCGGCCAAAATCAATTCTTTTATATTTAACGTGGTTAATTTCCGTGATTAATAAGATAATTTATCGTAATTGTGGATTCCCCAATTATTAAAAAAATGACTTACATTCTATATACTATTATTGTTTCAAAAATAATTCGTCTCTGTTTAAATATTGTAAAATGTAAAATAAATAATTAAATAAAAACAAAGCAAGCCAACTACCAAAAGCCTTCTAAGATGGCTTACACCCTAGTACACCTTCGAATTTTGCCAAAGCCACCCATCTTTACTCTAAAACAAAAGAACTTTGGGGCTGCCCAACATCCGTTTAAAATACCATCCTCATATTTACTGCAAAACAAAATAAGTTTATATCCAATATTTAAATAAAAATTATGGTTTCGTGGGGGAATATCTTTAATATGCGGCGCGTTTTTCTACAATCCTAATCCTATGGATCACAGTTCTCGGGGAAATGCAGAAGGTCAACTCGCTTTCCAGAGAACATCTTCAGAAATACACTGCAAAAAATATTCCTGTAAATCAACAGAAAAAGTCTGGCAGCAAAAAGTTGCCAGAAATATTCTGTAGGCAGAAATTTTCTGTTGCCAGGAGCTGTATGTTATATGACAGAAAAATTCTGCCCAACAGAAATTTTCCGTATACATATAAAAGTCGTTTCCAAGCAGCGTTTTACAGTTGATTTCTGTATACATAAACTATCTGTAAGGGTTACAGAATCATTCTGTTGAATAACATTTATTACTGTCGACAGAAAATTTCTGTATACAGAAATTTTCTGGCAACTTTTTGCTGCCAGTAATTCTTCTGTATACAGAAAATTCCTGTATACAGAAATTTTCTGGCAACTTTTTGCTGCCAGTAATTCTTCTATACAGAAACTTTCTGTACACAAAAAGATGTTACATTCTGGCAACATTTTGCTGCAGTTTTTCTGTTAATTTACAGAAATAGTATTTTTAGTTATTTCATATATTACTATCATATTTCTCCAAATATTTAAATTTTTTTATACAGATACTTAAAAAAAATTAATAAATTTACAAAAATATAATAGTAATACATAAAATAAATATAATACCAGTAAGTAGTCTGGTATTATTTATTTTATTATTACTATTATATTTTTGTAAATGTATTAAAATTTTTAAATATATGTATAAAAACATTTAAACATTTGGAGAAATATAATAGTAATATAAGAAATAACTAAAAATACTATTTCTGTAAATTAAGAGAAAAACTGGCAGAAAAATGTTCCCAGAATGTAAAATCTTTCTGTAAAAGTAACGTTACCAGCATAACTGTTGGTGGCCTTATGATGACATGTAAAAGTGCTTAGTTCATTTACTTAACTTTTTGTGTATATTAAACTACTGATAAACAAAATTAGAAATATTTCTGACAAGAATAAAAATTGATTTTTCTTTTTTTAATCACTGAATCTGAACTTTTTGTGTTCAAAATCTGTACCTAGAGATATAAGTATACTCATACTTTAAAATAATCTTAATAGACACAAATAACTCTTCAGTTCAACAGTAAATTAAAATATTAAAGGTCTGAATTAAACATTCTGTGTGAGTAATAATTGAGAGCTATTTCAAGAACACGAGTACTTACCAGAGCCGCAACTACTGTATACGACACCTGGGGCAAACCTTAATTAGGGTTCCCCTCCCAAGGAGCGATAATTGATCTTGGCACCCCCTTTAGCACAGCACCCGCATCATGTGCCCCACTTACTTCAAGAGAAATAAGCATTCTTTTCCCATGAAAAGATAGGAGGATGAGTGTATTTGTAATGAAAATTTTTACATATCATTTATAAACTTGCCATTAGAGCTCTAAAGCAAAAAATTATCTATAGCAGAGCTTGACAACCTGCAGTCTGTCTCCTTAGATAAAAAGGAGAAAGAAAATGAGGGAATTTTACACTTTTCCTATCATTTTAGAAATACACAAAGTATTCGATTTCCAGTATAATGAAACATTGTTGAACTCAGCAGCAGATCAAAAGAAAAATATGGGGGGAGAAAACAAATGCTGAAAATTTCACTTTTTATTTTCCTTTAGTTCACGCTTATTTTATTTATTTACTTTTTTTTTTCTTTGGTTAGAATCTGGCAACTAAATAATTGTTTTATAAATAGTTGGCACTAAATTGCGGGATAAAAATTTAAGCATAGGTATCATAATAGTGAAAAACAAATGAGAAATTATCCAACATCAGAGAGCATTTTCTCTGCTCTGCTAGGGTTCATTTTTAAACTACACATTTTAGAAAGCGACACAAAAGCGATCTTCTTTCAAAAATAATAATAATAATAATTCTTATTTATATTGTCAAACTTGAATAATTCAAAGTTGAAATTTTGAATTGATCATGCTCGAGTTATCCAAGTTTTGCTGTATTAATGAAAACTACACTCAATACTTTTAATCTTGTTCTCTTAAATTAAAAATAACTATTTCAGATTCTATTTTAAACACTACAGTTACAAGAATGCATTGTTGCCATAAGTTGTTAAATTGAACCATTAAATAAAAGTCACTTCTAGAAAAACTCTTGAAAATAAATGAAAATGCATAAATATAAAACAAATAGAGCATTAAATGGTGCATTAAAAAATCCGATTTTGAATGCTATTGTAGCTATTTTGCATTTTTTTTTTTTTTTTCCAAATGTGTAGCAACAGAGTTTTCAAAATTATCTGGAACCACACATACACTTTACTACTAGCATAGGTAGTGACGCCTGGTATTCTCGGAAAAATCCAAACCATTTAGACTTAAAAGTTACAAAATTAGTTAACTAAAATTATTAGCTACACTGTAAAAAAAAAAATAAATAAATAAATAAAGAATCGGAAGTGTTACCTTAAAATATGGGGCAGCTCTTGTATTTTAAAATTGCAGGAACGTTTCTGCACTAGGCGGGTACAGTATTTATAAATGTTTCTGCATATTTTGGAAAAATATTTAAATATTTTCCAATTTTTTTTTTTTTTTTTTTTGCAAAGGTTTCCAGATAAAAGGTGAATAGATGTGTAACATTTCAGTATATTTCGGGGAAAATATTCAGTAACCCCTCTTTTTATTTCACAAAGGTTTGCGAATTAATATGCAATATTCCTATTAATAAATTGAATTTTATTAATTTTAATGATTTTTAAAATAAGTGTTTAACTTTTGACTGCTTTTTTTGCAAAAGAAAATCTTAAAATATGAAAAAGTAATTTTTACTATCATAAAGTCATTAAAAAAAAAAAATCTTAATAAATTACAAATCTGATCTTGGTTCCCTGAAATTTGTCATACTAAAATTGTACATTGGATTTCTTTTCCCTCTCTATGAATCTCAAACAAAATAAAAGGTTCTTTATAGAACCTTTTATTTGTTCGAGACAGTTTTCAGAGAGGGTGAAAAAATATTATTAGCTTACTTTCAGCAGTTCATTTTATACTTAAGAAAAAAACTGGAATAACTCCACTGACTTTGCGAACTCTTGATCCTTACCAAGCATTTAAATAAATTTAATCAGCTCAATCAAATGTAGTATTCAGACACTAGTGTACTTCAAATAATTTGAGTGTATAGGCCGCAATGTATAAGAATAATTTTTTGTAGCCCTATAAAAATAAAAAATAAAACTGCAAACTCTCCGCATACTAAAATCTATACAGTGTGCAAGACAGTGACCAATAATATGCGTACCTAATTGAGCACTCTTTAGATGCTACTACACTTTCAAGAATTTGTGCCATAATGTATAAGAATATTTCGTAGCACTGTACAAAACATCTGTGCTCTACCCACATCAAAATCTATACAGGTTGTGTGACTGTGACCTATGAACTTTTATTAAAATGCACCATTTAGGCACTAGCGCACTATAAATGATTTGCATCTGTAGGCCGTTATGTATGAGAATTTTTTTTTTTTTTCAACCCCGTGAACAGTGATCGCAACAACACCTCTAGATGTGAATATTTCACACCTTAGAAATTTCGGAATGTGTGTTTTTACGCATTGTTTTTCCATATAAAAGTAGGTATATTTTGATAAATAATTATGATTTGCTGATTTTAAATTTAAAAAATCAATTTTTGTACTAGTTTTTGTTGAACTGACATTTATGTACCTAGATATAAAATCAGTTATTTATGTGTCAAATGCTATTTAATTATGTATTTGAAAATTTAGCATGTTCGTTGTTTTAATTACTTGTTTGGAACAGAAAATACTTCTAAAAAGGTTAAGGAGTATTTTTACTCATCTGAAAAAAATCCATGAACAAATTATCAGCTCTATGCACATCAAAATCTATGCAGGTGATGTGATCGAAACCTATAACATACATAACCAATTAGCACTCAATTGAATGCATCATTCAGACACTAGCACACTTAGACACCAGCACACTTCAGACACTAACACACTTAGACCTATAGATAGAAATGAAGAATTTCTATCCATAGGCCATAAATTTTTTTTGTAGCGCTGTAAAAAATTTTAAGTCATAAATACACCAAAATCAATAACGTTTGCATGGCGATGGTCTATAATATGCATACCAAATTTGAGCTCAATCGAATGCACCATTTAGGAGCTATCGTGTTCACTCATACACACACAGATACATGCTCAAAAAGATGAAAAAAAAATTTCTTAGTAAAAGTTTTCAACAAATTATATATGCCATAAAGTATTTTATTTTAGAAAAGTAGTATATACATTACAAATTATCTTTTCTAAACATTCATAAGTAAGGCAATACAGATACACAGGACTTCTCTCTGCAAGTAAATTGATACATTTCCTGAAAAAAAGAAAAAGTAAAATCAGATACATTTTAAAATATATTTGATAAATTTGCTGGACGATTCCACCGTTATGTGTGCGACATCTGTAAACTGCTTTTCTTTAACTCCTTTTTCATAACTCAGCATTGAAAAATCAAGTATCAATATTATCTTGCTTTACATCCTTTTATAAAATGAACATATACACAATAAATATAATTATCTGCAACATTTTATATTTAATTATTAATTTTATAAAATTTGTAACATGTGTGAAAACTTATGGGTAACACACAGACATTGGAACTGTCCTGCTCAGCAAACTCCTAAATTAAAAAAAAAAAATTTCATTTTTATACTCTATGACACTATAGGTTCCTGACCGTATGATTATGTCTTTGGTTATAGTGAGCCTCTGGGGAGCAGCAAATTTTGTTCACTAATTTGATTTGATTTGAAGTCACCCCTGCAGGGAGGGCGAGATTTTGGAGATTTAAGGCGAAGAGCCGTTATCTCACTTGTTCTATAGTTCGTTCACTATATCCAAAGTTCTGATGTCCAATAACAATAAAACAATACTTAACTAGAAAATAGAATTTTATACAAGTACTGAATGTTTATTAATTAAATCAAACATAATGGATTGCATTTACAAGTCTAGAACTAGTTAAGTAAAATAAACACAATTAATCGCATTTATGGAAATAATGTGTATTCTATTCAGTTGGAAAAAGGAGCTGTCGCTTTTAACATATATTCATTGAGGATGGAAAATGAAATCGTCTTAAGTCAAGACGAAATTTCAACTTTTAGTTCACTTTTGTTAATGAATGCTTTTAAAGGATAGGATGGATTGCAGCATTGAAAAAGTTATGACCCCTCCCCCCCTTGTTTAATATAATCAACTTAGTCTAGACACTGGCAATTCACCTGTACAGTGGTCACCACTTATTTAGGTTAGTGGTTTATCCTGTGAGCCGCTTATTCTGGTCAAAATTGTTATGAACAGAACAAAATGGCCAAACAGCACTGTCCACCGTTTACCTCGGTAGTGAGTGCTGCTTTATCCAGTTAAGTAATCTGGAGATTAGGTAAAATTTTGACGCAATTAGCTTTTAGGGTCAGCCAGTCAAAGATGACTCATATTTGTGTGGAGGTGTTACAATAATTCAATCAAAACAATTGTTAATACACTTAATAGAATTTTAATAAAAATAATGATCAATCTGACACCCTGAATGAATCAGGCACCCGATGATGATGACAATGGTGTGCACCTGAACCACATGAGTAGATTCGCTGAACACTACAGACATTTTATGTAGAGCATTTGAGGAGAACAACGTAAATGGTTACCTCTTTTCACCACTAAGTTAAATTCAGTTTGCGCTAAAATACAATATACCCTTAAAACAGCCTTTAATCTCAGATTTACCCCCCAAGAAGTTGTAATAGTTATTTTTTTTTCTTTATTCTTAAATAAATATGTTCATATGTCAAACTATTGAATAATATAGTTTATATATTTTGATTTAATTCACAAATTTTTTTATCTTAAATATTTCATACTTTGTGTCTCTTACTTTTACTTTGGTCCCGCTGTTTATTTCAGATATTCCAGCCAGTTTCAATCCGTTTCGATGTAACTGGAATAAGTGAGGACCACTGTATTTCGGAACAGGAGCTTGATAATCTTTCTCTCTACTTGAACACTAAAGAGACACTCTTCGTGGGAATAGAACAACATTACCCCTACTGTCCAAAAATTTTCAAGTTCACTATAACGGAAGTCGTGGTTCATTAAAACTGAAAAATGCTATGTGCATTTCTAATGTATGTGAGTCAGGACTAAGGAAATGTGTTCACTATAGCTGAAAGTTCTCTATATCCGGAGTTGACTGTACATATAAATTAAAAAAGGCACAGCATTCTCTGTGTATAAGTTCTAGGGACTTACGGAGTCTTTCGCTGACATTTTTCCTTTTTAGATAATGTAACAAAATAATGAAAGCATTTACAAGTCTAACAAAGGCATAAAGAGGGGTTCACAAGTATGATTAAGGATTTAAAAAAGGCGGTTCTGGAACCCAGCGATTCAGAAGAAAAAAAAAAAAAGTTTACAATATATGCTATAGCACTTCAGCAAGATCTCTGCATACGAAATTACCAAAAGCTTAATATGAGGTATGATCCAAAAGTTTGGGGACAACGTGTAAAATTCTTTACCCTGAATAGTTCACATCACCGAAGTACTACATCCACCTTCAAAGTAGTCACCTTGGGCAACGATACACTTCTGCTAATGTTCGTATAATTTCTGGAAGCCATTTTCCCCAACCTCCCATAAGGTTTTTTGCAAAGCTGCTTTCATCTCTTCAGATGACACAAAGGCGTTTCATCTCTTCTGATGAAACAAAACGGCATCCCGGTATTATTATTTTTTTTTAATTAATGGGAACAGGTAAAAATCACATAGGGCTAGTCGGGTGAATTGGGAAATGGGAATAACCTGGGTACTTATAGACTTTGTCAATTAAATCACCCAATATTGTCATTAGTTATTCTTTTTGTTCAGTAATCAACAATCGAGGGACAATGTGCTGGGACACTTGGTGTATGTTGAGATCTTCCATTGGAATGCACTGGCAACTTGTATATAAGTGTCTAGACTCTGCGATTTCTACAAGTGTTTGACGACGATCTTTTCAAACACATTCAAGACACCAATGAAACATTTTCTGTATTCCATGAAGTCGAAAGTCGGCCAACATTGTCCAACGATTCTCGGCCCTCTTTAAAATGCAGATGCCATTCATAAACCTTGGATCTCGTTATGGTAGATTCAATATTACACATTTCTTAGCATTTCCAAAGTCTCTATTGGCGTCTTACCTAACTGTTGACAGAATTTAATGATACAGCACTGCTCAAGAAAAGCCAATTTTCTTATGTCACCAAGCTAAGACAACTGACTTCGGAAGGTAACAGCTGTGAGTGCTGTTCGTCCGCATGACATGGGATAAATCAACTCAGTCAGGTAGGGGTAGGTTGGGAGAATCCTTTCCAAGCAATTTAACTTTAGGTACTTGCTTTCGCCACATCATCAGGAATAACCACAATCCCGGAATTTTTGGATCATACTATGTATAAGCTAATATAAAGCTTTCAGCATAAAATGCACACATAATCAATACTCTCCTTAATTGTCATTTTAATTGTAAATAAAATATAACTTTTCAAATTTGTAATTAAATACTAAATAAAGATTAATTAAAATTCATTTTATATTATTCATAGGTAAAACACACAACAGTATATTATATGTAAAACTAAAAAATCTTGGTCATGAAAAATTACCTTTTACAAAGTTAAACACTAATAGCAGCATACTTATATTTTGCAATATTAATAATTTAATAAATATTCTATGATAAATGTAATTAATCTGGTAACTATGCTTAATCGCATCATGCTTTGAGTTTTACAAAACATATTTAGCAGTTTTTCGAAATTATGTTTCTAATTGAGGATCAGAAAAAAATCCTCCTATCCCCACCCCACCCCACCCGATAAAGAAAAGTAGAAAACCATGTCAAGTAGTGTTACCCAGTAGAAAAGTCTGCATTTCTGTAATATTATTAAATAGATTATTTTTCACTCATCTTAAAATTCAATGACTTAGGATATTTTATAATATGAAATTAACATATTAAAGTATAACTAAGCAATATTATTTGTAAATACATTTAAAAATCTGTTAAAAATACCTTTTTTCTCTTCGTTCTGAAATTATTTAGCTGAATATAGCCAAATATCTGTTCAGTATTCGGCCTACCAAATTCACCAGTGTAGAGATGTCCTGTGTCACTTACAGTTGACGTTGCATTACTAGAAAGAAGCTTTATCTGATTGAGCCATCAAATCGCAGGACACTTCCCCCTATGCATGTTAAAACACAGGTATAAAAAATCACTTGCAGATAGTAGGCCACAAAAAATTTAAAGGTATTGTACAAGAGCAAATCAAGCAGTGATATCATAAACGATCAGTTTTTTACACTTGGGGCTGTTATTTTGGTATTAATAACAATTTCTGGGATTATATTTGTTTCTTAAAAGAAAAGAATTCCTTAGGATGATTTTTCAAGAATTTCCAGGTAATCACAAGAAAAAAATAATTATTAAGTGTCTAAAGCATTACAACAATCAAAATTATTTGTTTCTTCCTCCTACATACCTACCAACATTCCGTTATTGAAAATCTTACACAATAAAAATCAACTAAAGATTAAATGTTTATCCTTACAATACAGTTAATTATAAATATCAATTTTATTAAATAAAAATCAAAGCAAGTTATTTAGAAATCTTTTTTCATAGTATGAAAATCAGTTATGATTTTTATAAGCTGATTAATGGAAATACAAATTTATATCAACATCTGTAAAAGAAAGTCATAAATGATCAACATACCTAAATTTGTCATAAGACAGATTGTTATTATTTATGAGAGTGTTCAAATGTGAGAGGAAAATATATATGATACGCTGTATTCTAAAACCTATACACTTATTTTCAAAAATGCTATTTCCTTAAGCTCTCAGTACATTGCGCCAAGCCTAAAACTGTGCAAACCACTAGAACTTACTTTCTTAAAATCGGCATATCATCCATTTTATCTTTTGCCAAACTAACAAATTTTACATAATAGCCTCGGAAATCTTCAATCCTTATTATTTTGCATACAAAACATGTCATTCCTGCTCAGATTTCCCATGCACATGATATTATAATTAAAAAAATAACTTTACAAAAATAAACTAACAAAAAAATCATTATTATTCTTTTATTTTTACTTATTTAAGAATTGAAAACATTTTATTCGACAAAATTGCAACACATGACAACCACGATGCTCATTTCACACGTTTTTCACTATGGGAATGGGGGTTACAATTACGGAAAGCTTTCTATATGGAAATCATAAAAAAATCTCAAAACTCTGGGAACGGGTGGACTTTCAAAGTTTTAAAGTAGACTATCATTTACTCTATAGTATTTTGCACATCTCTGCAAAATTTCAGGCTGATTGGTCCGTTTTTATGGATTTGTATATGGTCTAAACCCACAAACACAGTTTCATTCTTATTATTACTTAGATTTCTGTGTATCAAAAGCATACATTTATAAAAAACATTAGTTAAATTTACACATTTTACAACATTTAAGCTATTAATAAATGGTGGTATCTATGACAAGTTAGAGAGAAAATGGAGTTTCTGCTGTATAAGCAAAAAATCAATCATATCTTTATCTCATACGGTTTTCAATTTAATAAATTTACAAGCATAATTTAGCTGAACATTAGTGACTGAGGTACCAAAGTTTAAAAAATTATGTTTTTAAAAATTTTGTTGAATAAAAACACTTCTTTCTAAAAATCTTACAATAATGCCAATTAGATTTATAATAATCTTACAATGTAATCAATTTCTTACATTAAACCTTACATGTTGGCAGCAATGCTTCTAGCATAAATAATGTTAATTCATTAAATCAAACACAGTTCCATATTAAATTCTGCATATAAAAAGTCAAAAATTATTTCAAGGGTGAAATGAGTTTTTAAAAAAACACAGTACTAACGTATTATCCTGCCAAACTATTTTTCCGTCAAATGAGTTGCCAATCGTATTCAAAACCATTGATAATTTCATACCCGGCATTTCTCTTGGCGAAAAAAATTGCTCGTCTTGGCAGACCGCGGGGTAATACGTAAGTACCAAATACACTTTATCGATTGACAGGATTTTGTTCAACCCAAAAAATCCCAACTGAAAAACTTAAATGGTTTTTTTTTTTCAAAATTTCAAATTTAATTACATAGGTAATACATCTCTTGATATCAATACACCAATTGCAGGGTTCAATGCATATGATAATTGGGTTTGTATTGCAGCCTCATCACAAAATTGCAAATGATTAACATGGCCCTTTATAAAAATGCAATAAATTATAACAGCACTTCACTGTCACTTAACCTGTTTTATCAATTATTTTAACAAAATGTATTTTACTGGAAAAAAATTCCTGGATCAACCCCTGACTTGTAAAAGGTCTGTAGAACTTTTCATAGTGCACCTATCAAATTGGGGACAACTTTTGTTAGTAAAACAAGGTTATACTGATTGTCTGTACACAAAGTTAATGGTAAACAACTCCATTTACTAAACAGTATTAATACGAGTAAAACCGAGCAATATTAAGCATAAACAATGGGGGAATAATTCCGTAAGCGGAGGCAGGTTTAATTGGCAACATTATTTTTGTCTTCAACGTCTATATATAAGAAAATATAAAACCAAAACTACAATACACTTATCTAAGGACCTTCTTAAAACATTTCTAAACATATTTCAAATGCAATATAAAACAAATTGAACATAACCAAAACACTTAGCTCTACACTGCCCCCGCTTACGGAATTTATCCCAACAATGGAATATTTGTCTTAAATAAAAGTACTAAGCTTATAATAAAAGCAAAACTCGTTAAAGCTTTTTATTGTTATTATTATTCAGTGATGAATGCTAGAAAACAGAAAATATAAGTAGGAAAATGTAAAATATTCCAACTTAAAGCTCTATTTTTCAGGTTTTTAAAGAAAAACTAAACTTGCCATGAGATTTCTCTGGCAATTTATGAGCTAATTTTTAATCCCGGTGGCGTATGAATCTCAAATCGTATCATTACTTTAATTTTAAAATTGAAAATTAGTGTTTTTCTGTTTGTTTTTTACAGGTATATATAAAAAATATGACTAGAATAGCAGGAATTGAATATAATCACAAATTATTTTAACTTTGCAATCGTAATTCCCCATACACCGATACGGAAAAAAACGTAAACAATGCATTTCACAAATAAACCAATGCAACGACAGTGGTTTTGTTGAACAGTACCGTTCTTAAACTTCATAAGTCTAATATCTATTTAACTGTTTCTGTACAATACTTCAATAAAATGAGAGTAATGATTAGAAACCGAGAAAATTAAATTTATCCAGGCTTTACTAATTGTTTTATAAGAGAAATAGGTTACGTGTAAACATTAGGCTTAACGGCTTTAAAATACACGTCGTTGTGTTTTAAAGCATGAGTTTTTTTGAAAAAGTAATATTTCTTAGCAGAAAGATTTCAGAAAATATAAGTAAAAATTAAAAAACATTACGTTTAAAATCACCTGCAATTCTTTACGGATCCTCAAGCGTAACGTCGTAAATGGTTGTTTGTGTTTGGTTCGCCCATTCGCCGCACCCGCACCGGACCGGCTGCCACAGATAAACGTCGTTAAAATACAAAGTTATTCCAAAAGTCGTTTTATAACATAAAATATAGCAAGTTTACGTGGAAAGCATGGTTAAATTCTGTTAACATTTTTTTTTCTGTTGGAAAAATGACAGAATAGTTCTGTATTTTTAAGATTATTTTTTGCAGTGTAGCCACAAATACTTCCGTTCTATTGAGTCATTTTGAAAAGTTTGATTACAACTTCATTAAAAAATTTATTCGACTTGTTACTGAAAAGTCCTTGAAATGATCGGGACAGATAGACTACAGCCTAATGAATAATTCGGCCCACTAACGGATTAATACAATTTTGTGGTGGAGGCTTGGAAGGAAGATTCACATACATATCCATTTTATGTAAGTAAGTTGGGATTGTTTACATTTATTTCATTTTTCTCGGGAGGGGCGGTCACCTCCTCCGACCCCCTCCCTTTAATCCGCCCTTGATCAGATCCTGAGTCTGATCTTTTGTTTCGGCACTTAATTTTCTTTCTATATTTTGTTTATTTCTGGATTCATTCTTCAAATAAAGACAAACATTTAACATTATTGGTAAGGAATACATTTTCTAAAGGCCATTGGTGGGTGGTGCAAGGATCTGGATACCCCCTCCTCCGTTTGTCCGAGTTTCACTTTTAGTCAGCAAAAAGATAATGATGCAGCCTTTCTTTCTGTCTTTCTTTTATTTAAAATTCTGCCTTTCCCACCTTTTGGACGCTCCCTGAATTTTTTTTTCTAAGTACTGTGTTTTTGTTCCACAGTTTTGTTAAATATACTCTTGTGTGTCTTATTACTGACTTTACAATTCTCACTCAGTTTCGCCTAGGCAATGAGTTGACTAAATAATGCAGGCGTGCAACAGCCACATTAAATATATATATATGTATATATATATGTATACATATACTAGCTGCTACTCGCGACTTCGTCCGCGTCGGCTTTAGAATTAGGTCCCGAGAGAAATGTAGCATGTGTGAATAACAAATATTGTTGCGACAAAAGAAACTGCATTTAAATATTATTTGCTTTTTACTTGTTTCAAATGAAGTATAAAGCTTGGTAGAATACTTCATTTAAAATAAGAGAATATGCAGAGTTACTAAATCAGGGACGTGCCAACGTCTTGGAAAGTGGGGGGGGGCTAACGATTTTTTCCGACATGGGGAGGGGGGGGCAGTCATTTCACCAGCCCCTCACCCCCCCCCCCTCCACCAACAAATGTTTTTAAAATAAAAGGTGTCATCCTTGGTACCAGGAAAATTTTTGTTTGTACTTCTATAGCTCAACTACAATAATCATTTTCTTCAGAGACGGGGCAGCTATTTTGAACCCCCCCCCCCGCCAATTTTTATAAATAATCGGCTTCAATCTTTTTTAACCTCGTCTGTACACCCTCTCAAAAAAGTATTCGAGTGTAAGCCAAATTTCCTGTATCAGTTTCATGTAAACTAATTAATTCGATTTTTTTTTTTTTTTTTTTTTTTTTTTTTTTTTTTGTATCTCAATAGTTTGCTTAAAATAAGTTTTCTTCGTGCGGAAGGGGATGGTGGTGGCAGCTATTTCGCCCCCCCCCTTCCGTTTGAGTTAGTAAAATTTTCGTTTATGCCTCATTAGTTTTTTTAAATAACCATTTTCTTGAGGGGAAGGGCTGGAAAAATTGCTTCCCCCCATCCTGAAGAAAAGTATTGAGGGGGCTAAAATACAGAGGGGGCGAATTATATAGTTCGCCCCTTCTACGCATTTACCGAGGGAGCGATAAACCCCCCTGCCCCCCCTGTTGGCACGTGCCTGTACTAAATTTAGATTTTTTTTCAGGCATTTGGCGAATAGAGACAGTTATGACAGTTTTTGCGAACTGCTTTGTAAAAGAAATATTTATGCTATATGCATGAATTTTAGTCTATGTTAATCAGGAATAGAACAGCTTTCTATTAGTGAAAAAATTTTAGAGTCGGTTCTGTAGTTACAGAGATACCCAGAGAGCGTAATGTATTAGAATTATTTTGAGTGTTCCTGTGAAGGAACTATTTACGCTACATGCATTAACTTTAGCTATAATACTCAAGAATAGTGTAGCTTACTATCAGTAAAAAAAATTTAGGAATCGGTTCAGTATTTACAGAGATGCACATAGAGCGTAATGTAATTCTTATTAGCATCCCTGTAAAAGAACTATCTGTGATATATGCATTAAAGGTAGCCTATAATACTTAGAATGCCACCAGTGTCTAAGAAGTTCTGCTCCCAAAACTGCAACTCGGGAGATGCCAGGTTCGAACCCCGGTTGCGCCTGTCGACCTTGCCGCTCGCAGTTTTCCGTGGTTTTCTAAAAAAAACCTCGCGTAAATACGGGATAGGATCTCTTAGAATGTCCTCCACAGAGGAATTCGCCATATAGGCCTAGGACCCTAGTGCAGTCAATCGGTCTTAATACAAAAACAAACCAATAATACTCAGGAATAATGTAACTTTCAATCAGTGAAAAAAGTTTTAGAATCGGTTTAGTAGGTACAAAATTTCCATAGAGCGCAATGCATTAGAATTATTTTGAGTGTCTTTGTAAAAGAATTATTTATGCTTTATGCTTGAAAGGCTGCCTGCATGTTAATCCAGGGCATAAGCTATTTTCATTACAAATTTTTCTAAATCCGTTCAACCATTTTTGTGTGGTACTTACGTATTATCCCGGCGGTCATTCCCGCCAAACTGTTTTTTCGTCAAATGAGTTGCCAAACTGTTGCCAATCGTATTCAAAACCATTAATAATTTCATGTGCCCGGCATTTATTTCGGCAAAAAATCGCTTGTCTTGGCGGACCGCCGGAATAATACGTAAGCACCCTTTTCTTTACTTATGCTTTTTAATTTGGCGTAAAATCAACATAATTTCCATGTTTTTCAAATGCATGTGATTCTGCAAATATAATTTCTTCTTTATGTTAAAAGCATAAATCATTTTGTGCGGACGATAAAACGGCTATTAATTAATAGTTAGAAAAGTCGTTAAAATTTCAAAATTCTGAGCCTCAGATGCACTTTACGAAAGTTATGGGCTCAGTCATGCTCAAATTTTCAAAGCTCTGCTTTCTGTACATTTGTCTGAAGAACATTCATTTTTATTATTACAGATAGATAGATTTGGCATAAAACTGGCTTAATTTCCGTGGTATTTAATGTTTTTCAGATGCACGCGCACACGCTTCTTTGTTGAAGTAATAGCATTCTTGTTAGCTCAAAACATGAATCATTTGATACGGGCGAAACTCACCAAGCATGGCAACGTAAAAACGATTTTTAATTAATAATTAAAAATCTAAAATTGTAAGTATCCTATAACCATCTCTAGGGTCCCATCTATATGTAAACCAAAATGCATCCTATTCCATTCAGCGGTTTAGGCGTGTAAGCGTCATAAACAAACAAACAAACTCACTTTCGTATTTATAATATTAGTTAGGATATTCTTTCAATGAGTTGCCTACAACTGATTTACAGTTCCATTATATAGAGCTTCAGAAATTGTCTTATCAAAAAAAAAAAAAAAAAAAGAAAAGAAAGAAAGAAAGAAAAGGAAAAAAAGAAAAAGAAAGAAAGAATTACAACATTTATCTGTTGCCTTAAAAAATGTAGAAAGATAAATCATGCCAAGCTCATAGATTATAAAACACTTTTCAATACAAAAATATTTTTGCGACAAATCAGCGATGTATTTCCTTAAAACTGGCGAGACTTTGTAGATAAGAAAATGTTGTACTATAAATGCAATTTATTTTATGAGACCCTGTAAAAGACCTTTAATTTTTTTAACGTTTAACTGAAGAATATAAAAATTTTGTACTCACTGTCTTGTGCTAGAAATGTATTAGTGTCTCTCAAATGCCACAGACTGTAATGTATTGGAATTCTTTTGAGTGCTTCTGCAGAAGAACTATTAATAAATAATTCGGACGTTATTCTCAATGGAGAGCATTATTATGAGAGCCTTAGTAATATACATGCCAACTTTGTTTTCTTTCAAAAATCGAATATCTCTAAAATACGTTTTCAAGAATGACTGTCCATAGAGTGCAATACATAGGATTTTTTTTTCTCCTGCAAAAGAACTATAAATGCTACTTACACAATTTCAATAAGGTACATGGTACTGTATATAGATAAAACATAAATTTCACACAAATCGATGTATATCTACAGCAGTTAGAACACTGGATGGGTGGACATCAGAATAGACAAATAGCCGAAATCATCTTAAACTTGCTGGTAAGTTAGCTGGTAATGTATAAATGTTTCTTTAATACAACATAACTGTATCCGACGATCACGGAGAGTGAGAAACTTATTCTTTTGAGAGTTAGCAGCCCAAAATTAATTTTCCATGCGCTAAAGAATCAAAGTTTGCAATTTTGTTCCGTGTAAATCCGTTAACCCGTTTTGGGTTCTAATGCATTAACGGATTTTCGTCGGTCGGAGCCCCCCTCCTACTCCTAGGCAGATAGCTCTTATCCATTCCTTAACAAAACACAATACAATAAATCGGTTAATTAGAGTGAGAGTACCGAATTTTCAAAATTCCCAAAGAAATCGTCATAGCTTAATATAATCACATTAGACATTTTTCCAGGTATACATGTTATCCCGGCGATTCGCCAAGACGAGCAACTTTTTCGCCAAGATAAATGCCGGACACATGAAATTATTGATGGTTCGAAATACGATTGCCGACAGTTTGCAGCAAATGTGAGGAAAAAATAGTTTGGCGTTAATGACCGCCGGGATAGTACGTAAACACCTTTTTAGATTTATCGCCAAATAATAAAAATATCGCCAAGTTCGGCTCATTTTTCAAGAGCATTTTTTTCGCATGGCAATTTAGCGCAAAAGTCGCCAACATTGGCGGCTTTTGGCGCAACTTTTGAGGGAGGCACACGATCGTCGTTGGATTATTAGCTAATCATATTGTAGGATAGTATTATATGCTTAAAATAGATGCCTGTCTCTAAACTGCCACTGACCGTATTGTATTGAAATTATTTTGAGTGCTCCCGCAGAAAAACTTTTAACTATGCAGAAGTCAAAGCCTTTTGTGGAGGCAATTTCAACGGGCGCTAGGAAAAACATTTTACGAAAATATGTCTTTCATTCAATATATTTAATTTTCATCCACCTAAATAAATAAGTTCATATTCAATTTTTATTACAGACCCAAATCGAATTTCATGCTCATCTGGAATCGTGCGGAATCTTCGCAGTCGAAAGCTTTCGTTTTGTGTGCACAAACATTCGAATATCCAGCAGACGATTTATTTGTGGGGAAAAAGATAATAACAAACTGTGTAATCTGGAAAAATTATTTTAAACGTATTGGAATCCCCCAATTGTATGACGTATTTTCACTTGAATTAGGTAATTTTGTCACGCAAATGATTCACCTTTTTTGACTCTCGGAAACGAAATGGTGCTGAAAATAGCGAAAAATCGCTTAAAAATGAGGGAACGGGTGGATTTTCCGATTTTTAAAATTGAATGATTGTTTTCTATATTTTTTTTACAGTGAAAAATTTCAAGCGGATCGTACAAACGGTGTAGAAGTTATTAGGCTTTTTGTCCTTGACTTTGTAATCTTTTTGCAGTAATGGCGAAAAAAAGTTTTATCTTGAAGTCAGGGTTCAGCGCAACTATATAGTAGGATGATACGCTTTAAAGAATAACTTCCCATAGAGCACAATGTAATGGGAATATTTTGAGTGCTTCTGTAGAAGCGAGTGCTACTGTAGATAAGGATAATATATATGAATTTCGTAGAAATCAATGCATATTTACGGGAGTCAGATCAAGGACAGACGAACCGAAAACTTAAACACTTTTCTACCTTGTCGGAAAATGTTAAAAAAGCTTGAGGGGGAGAGAACGAAAACTTTCAGGTAGAGGCGCGGGGCCCCCAAAAGCGCGGGGCCCGTAGCATTTGCTACTTCTGCTATATTGTTAATCCGGCACTGGCTGAGATCCACGTTTAAGAATTTTTTCTGAAAATTTCACGAAAGGCATAGCTTTTTCGCTTATTACAGTGGGTAAAGCAGCTTATGAAGAACCATCTAGAATTTTTTGGAGATCACGGTGCTATGAGTTTATTTCAATTTGAGTACCAAGACTAAAAACAGAGTTTTTTTCTTCGATGAACGCCTTTAAGTTCGATCTTGTTAGATTTCAGCGGTGGCGTGTTGTCAAGCCTCTCGACTAGTGGTGTGGCATTCGAACGCTTTTCCAAATCGAATTATCGAATAATGAATACTCGCGATTTTTACTCTTCGTAAAGTCGGTATTTCGCTATTGGGGAAATTCGAATGGCATTCGCGATTTCACTATCCCAATGATATCCACGATTAATCGCGATTTCACAATTCGAATTGTATTCACGATTCATCGCAATTTCACTATTCGAACATTAGGAAAAGTATTCGCAATTAATCGCAATTTCAAAATTCGAATAGCATTCGAAATTTGGAATGGTATGTGGTGAAGGTTTGAATGGAGTTTTTAAATGTCGATTATCTCGAATGGATTTAATAATCGATTAATTCATTCATGTGCTCATTACTATTCTTGAATTTATATAATAAACTATTCTTAGGCAAAGCTTAAATCTTTGTCTGTATGTGTTTAGGGGGGGGGGGAGCCTATACGAGGGTAGAGATGAGTTCGGACTCATTTTTGAAGCCCGAGCCCGAGGACTTTTAATCCGAGCCGCCCGAGCCCCAGCAATATTATTTAAGTCGGAGCCCGAGCCCGAAATTTCATCTAAAGATTAAAAAAAAGTTCAATTACTTCATTGATAGAATACAATAAATTTTGCCGTTTGTGCAAATTAAAGACAAATATAGTTGAAAACTCCCAGTGCACTTTCTTATTCTTTGTATCCATCCTTTATGAAAAAATGTCGGATCTCATGCCTAACTAAGGAATATAAGCCGCCGTTCTAAAATACTCAAACAGCTTCACGCACCTTCTAGGCGCCCGTACCTCTATTTTTATTTATTTATTTATTTATTTATTTATTTATTATAAGTACTTTTATTTTCCTCATGAATCACTTTTTAAAATATGTTTCAAGCATAGTATGTTCAATAAAAGAGAAATTTTACACGAGACCGAACACAATTGTGAATTACAGAGTCCGAGCCCGGTTCGGGCCCGGGCTCGGGCTGAGCCCCCCTCATCTCTACACGAGGGTCATCTGCCAATGGTGGGGAAGGTGCCTTGGTCTATGGGGTTTTATGGGGTTCTAACGCGTATTCACACGTTATATCTGGAGAAAACCGATCAAAACTCGAGACCGTTACATCGACAGCAGCGCAATAGGCCCGAACACCAAACCTTCACGTTTCGGCCGTCTACCACGTTCGGTGTCACATCCACTCGGTCATGGTGGGGCATTAGGCAGGGCTTAAACTGTAACGAAAGAAGAGCAGGAGCCCTAATTTGTTGTACTGCCAGTCACAATATTAACTGCTAACAATTTATTGTGAAATTAAGTAAATCTTCGCTTACAACTGTAATTACATTCGGTGTAATAAGGTTGGTATCAATAAAAACAATCCTGAAGTTCATCAAAACTTTATTTATAAAAATTTGAAAAAAAAAAGAATGGTAAGCACAGGAGCTAAGTTCCGAGCCAAACTCCGAGCCAACTTTTGAACAACTTTTTAAAGAATTTAATTATTCTAAAGACTCAGAAAAATTTAGACTGTCTCTTTACAAGTTGTACTGTGAGCTGTTTCAAGCAATGAATCTATCGAAGTTACGAAATACTCGGGAAAAAATGCAAAACGTACGAAATTTTGCAATATTTCCAAAAACGAGTAACACTCCGACCCATTTTCGAATGTTATTTTTGTGGTTATGAATTTTTTCTGACAGTCGCTGAGACATCGAGCTTTACTGTTAGTATTAACAGAGGTGTAGTCCTAAGAAAAAAAAAGTAAGTGGACCTTGATTGCAAAAAAATAAAAAAAACATAATTTTAATAAGCAGTGCCTTGATTAGAATGTAATTTTTATAACTACCACCATCAGTCCTAAAGGCACTTTTCCCATTTAGGCAGATAAGAAATTGTGTAGTTTTGACTTAACCAAACTAAAAAAAAAGTCGCTTCTGAGATTTAAAATAGTTTTAAATTAAATTCGTGTTCTACGCGTGAAATAGTTAGATTTTGCATTTTGTGTCATCAAAATCGGTTAACTAGAACCAGAGATATGGAGTTTTTGGTTTCCCCATTCGTTTATCTAGCGTTTTCTAGAAATCTCGGGAAATATAGATCGGCCGCCTTCGCTAACATCACTTTTGGGGATTTGTTTTTGGCGCCAAATTTGGCGATACTCGCCCAAAAGTCACCAAGCTTGGCGATATTTCGGTCATTTGGTGCGATTTTCCCAATAGCCCAGACAGCACAGCAAACTTGCATCAAACTTGCAGCAAGCTTGATTTATCAAGTCAATAAACTTGAAAATTTCAAGCGTGTAAGCTTAATGCAAGCTTGAATCAAGTGTTCAAGTTTACACTTGCTCTGCTTGCATTAAGCTTGACATAGCAAGCTTTAACCAAGCTTGACATAGCAAGCTTAATTTCAAGCTTAAAAAATTTTCCTTAAAAAAAAAATATCTTAAATACACGGGGCGCCCGTCGGCGAACTCGCCCCACATATTTTATTTTTCCACGCAAGTTCCCCTCTATGCTGTAATTTCAAGTTAATTTAATCTGTTTCCATCAAGCGTCCGCGGGATCGAACTCGGGACCTAAGGGTTGGGAAAGCCAGCGTCCTAACCATTCCGCCAATCTGCCTCGCGCTGGCATGACTAAATTTTGAAGTGACTGTTATGGTTGTCACGCCGTTTTTTGGCTAGATCGATTAGTGCCCGATACCGATCTGTTTCTTTTATTTTTCCATGGGATGAATCAAAATTCAAATAATGTTATGTGTGATTTATAGACTCCGAATAGGAAAATAAGCATAATATAAACTTAAAAGCAGCACATGTTTTAAAACTTTCAATATCTCGACTCACATGTTGGGCAATACTGGCCAGAATCGAGACAAACGACTAATTTTGAAATCAATTTCGTAGTATAATTGTATTTTATTTTGGAGAATTTCCATATTTGGAAATATAGAATCTTTTTTTTTTTTTTTAATTCTATGGTCAAGTACATTTATGACTGATGATAAATTATTTGTTATGTGGATGTGGCTTTCCAAATCAAGCAGTAATCAAGTTGTATTCAAGCTTGACAGTTCAAATGACTTCTCCAAGCTTGCTGCAAGCTTAAAATGAATTGAACTGTCAAGCTTGTATTAATACGTCAAATTCAAAGAAATGTCAAGCTTGATTTAAGCTTATGTGCTGTCTGGGAGAGCCTTTAAAGCTATTTTTCTTGCATTAACATTACATAATAACCTAATATTTCTCACGATGATAATCAAAATTAGAGCTTTACGGGGATCTTTCGAGAAACAGCTTCTTCCAGGAATTTCTAATAGTTTCTGCATCATCTATAAAAAGGAACGGGCTGCCCCGGTCCAGCCAGTCTTGCTTCTGCTTATTCAGAGAGCAGATGTCCGTGAGAGCATAAAGCTTTGTATTGACTCTATAGATGCGGTACTTTCACTTGCTTTAAGGTGCTGTGTGTAAATTCTTCATTGCTGGGTCTTCTGGGACTGTTTACGATTTCCCTCGTAAGTTTCCACTGAATTTTTGCCTGTGGAAGTGTTTTATTTTGTGTGAGAACTACAGTATTTGTGAACGCTTTAGTACTACTAATCTAACTGTTATCAGCACGTTACTGGCTGATTGTGCTTGAGTATTTTGTACAGCTGCTTGTTCGACGAAGCTGTAGAAGCAATGAAGTTCCTGTTCCATCCTGACAAGTGGACTCTTCACTAGAACTTTCTGCACCTACTGGACTTTAGAACCACGAACCCAGGAATCAAGCAGAGTTTTCTGCAACAATATGTTTGCATTATTTAGCATTTACAAAAGGGTTGTAAGAAAATCTTTAAGTCCACTTAGGTGCTCAAAGCAGAGCCTTATTATCGCATGGGCAAATCGGGACTTTGTCCAGGGCCCTCGGCTCGAAAAGGCTCGATTCAAAAAGACCCGATTTCGAAAAGACCCGATTTCAAATGTTGTTCTGAAATAATCTTCTTTGATATCAAAATTTTAAGGAAAACAAAACAAATTTCTTAGATGGGACCCCCAAAATTCATCAATACCCGGGGCCCCTGTTGGTCATAATCAGGCCCTGGCTCAAAGAGCTTTCTTTGGTTGCCTTTCTGAAGGAGAGCTACGAAATGAACATTTTAACCCCTTGTCGGTTCAACTTTTTCCGGGTTGGAGGGTCAAAAAATGTCAATTTTTTTAATGAATATTTTGATATACATACATTTTTAAAACATAATAACGCTATTCCCATATAAGATTTCCTAAATCGTGTATATTGCTACTATCTAGTGGGCAGAAAAGTAAATAAAAGTATTTGAAAGCAAAACGAAAGAATTCGAGAACGATTACGTGAAAAATAAAAAATTCCTACTGCCCGAGCTACACTCGGGATAATCCAGAATGGAACGTTTTACCTGGCCGAGCTCAGCTCGGGCAAATACGGTAAGGGGTTAATACATTAAAAGGAAATTATTTTCCCCGTTGAAAATAAAAAGTGGGTGGGGGGGGTGCATAAGCTCAAATAGAAAAGTAAGGGGACGCCGTCTCCACCTTGTCCGACCTCGACTACACCACTGAGTACTAGTCCACAGTGCATCTTGTGAAGAAGCATCAATAATTTTTTCGAGAGTTTAACATCATTGGTTTCTTTTTAAAGCGGTTCAAAAGTCCTTTGACGACGATCGTTCTAAAGGGGAATAACCTTAACCCTTTGAGGCGCAACCCTTTCCCAATGCTGAAAAAAGGGCAGCCGTTGCCACCGCTCGACTTAACTACCAGTAAGATGGCGGACGATCGAAACGTTCATCGTGCGCCACAGATCTACAGACCCTTTTTTGGCACAGACAGCTGCCTCAAAAAAGGGTCTCTAGATCTGTGGCACACGATGAACGTTTCGATCGCCCGCCATCTTGCTGGTAGTTAAGTCGAGCGATGGCAACGGCTGCCCTTTATTCAGCATTGGGCAATCTATCCAGCCGTTCTCGCATTCTTCCATTTTTCAGCAGATGTCAGTGCTGTTAAAAATAATCGTGACAATTTCTTTACGGGAAATGACGTGCTAAAAATTAAAGGATTCTCGTGAAGCTATGTCACTCGCAACTATTTTTATAGAAATCCAATCTATTCTTCGTGACTGGCAACAGTCAAAACGTCAGAGTTTGGTGTTCCCAGAGCGGGAGCACTGCGCTTTAAAGGGTTAAAACTTCAGGGTTAAGACAAGGGTTAAGACATTCTTGAGTTCACGTTCATGTTCGTATAGCGTATGTCAATCTTGGAAAGAGTTCCACAGTCGACGTACTTTACTTTGCATGATTTATCTTCGCTTCCTCATCCGCTAACATCAGGATGCAATATACCCCCACGTAAGTACCTTTAAAATAACTTTCTCCCCCCACTCATCCATCACTTGATAGATGTCCCAGTCGGACAGCTTTTCAACTGAGAAATTTCAAACACTTTTGGCAACAACAAGCGAAAGCGATCAAAAGACTTGCATTTTTAAGAAACTGCTGTGTGTTGTTCCAGAGAAGCTGAGGGAACTGTTGCATCGTGCGATGCCAACCGAAGGATTCAAATAAGCCACATCGGAAATTATTCAGAGCCAGCCAAAAGACAGTGTTGTTTCGGGCAGCGAATTTTTGAAGCATTGCGCACACTAATGGATAAAAACAATTTCACAGACAAGAAAAATAAGTCATGCTGAATGAATTCGTTATAAAACACTTTCCAACACGATCTTCACGGCACTTTTTACACTGGTTACCAGGCCCGGACTGGCTCTATTGGGCGCCCTCGGCTTGAGATTGAAAAGGGGCCCCTTGGGGATTTAGAGGGAATAGAATATGAGAATATGTAATATTTCAAAATTAGGCTTACGTACCTAAAAAACCACCGTTAACTATTTTAAAACTTTTGGGGCCTTGGGTGCCCCCCTCGAGCCCCATTGTTTCTGGGGTCTCCGGCTGCGTCCCTGGCATAAGGATTACTGGAAAATAAATAATGTTACGAAATTCTGGGTCTTTCTGCCTAGTAACTGTTAAAAATAGTTTAAAATTAGTATTCTACGAGCCTAATTTTGCATTTTGATGCATCAAAATCGGTCAATTTAGATACGGAGTTCTGGGCTCCCCTATTGGTTTATATATGGGTTATAGAGAAATCTCTAGAAAATTTGGTCCTAGGATTTAGCTAGCCTCACTTATGGGGACTTATTTTTGGCGCCAAATTTGGCGATATTTCGGACATTTGGCGCGATTTTTCCAATACCGCCTGTATAGATGCTTTTCCTCAATTAACATCACATAATAGCCTTGTGTTACTCCATTACTCTTCTGTGACGATGCTCTTCTAATAAAACGCGATTGTTCGCGGTCGTTCTACATATCCCGATTTTTCTAGAAAGTGCGTCGATGGATATAAAAAGGCAGAGACCGGGGAATTCAAGTTAATGTTCATCGACCTTCCGATGAATAAGTTGGCTGCATTGTTCTGTGAATTGTGCTGTTGAAAGCTATAGTTTGCTTGCTTTTTGAAGCTTTGTTTTTAAGTACTGTGTTTAAATTCTTCGTTGCTGAATCTTGAGGGGATGTTTACGATTTCCCTCGTAAGTTTCCACTGAAATTTTGCCTTTGGAAGTGTTATTTTGTGTGAGAATTACAGCATTTGCGAAAGCTTTGGTACTGAGCGGACTGTTATAAACAAGCTACTGGCAGTTAGTGGATGTGAATTTTGTACAACTGATTGTTCGTTGAAGTTCTAAAAGCAATGAAGTTCGTGTTCTATTCTGACTAGTGGACTCTTTACTAGAATTTTCTGCACCTACTGGACTTCAGAACAACGAATCCAGGAAATTAGCAGGGTTTCCTGCAATAATCAAATTACTCTAAACAGGGGCGTAGCCAAGGGGAAACAGGGGGGTTACAACCCCCCCATGAGAAATTTTTTGCCATGCAAAATGTATATTCTTCAATTCCTTATCACACACACGTATGCATTTACGTGTGTTGCAGTAGTCGTAATCCCCCCTTCCATGAAAAATTTCTGGCTACGCCACTGACTCTAGTATATCCATCTTTGGAGGCCTCTCTGGGGGTCCCCAGTATAAACTTACTAAGTATTGGGAGTGGATACTTGGCGATTTGTCTTCAAATCTGAACTCCTTTCCTGTAAAGTTGTTTTGTCGGATATAAGCCGTTCCCTTAATAGATTTCGCCCTTGTTTTCACAGGCTGCCTAATTGGCATTAGCTCTTGCCATCCCCGTCGAAGCTTCATCTTGAGATTTAGTGATGTGCCATTCGAATGATTTTCAGAATCGGTTAATCGATTTCGAATAGCATCAATAATCTATTAACTGAATAGTGAATATTCGCGACTTTACTATTCGAATTTTGAAACGATTAATCGCGATTAATCGTTTCACAATTTGAATAGTATTCGCGATTAATCGTTCCAATAGTCGAATAGTATTAGCGATTAATCGTTTGACTATTCGAATATTCGAATGTCGTGTGCTATTCGAATTTTCACTAACATTCAAAAGAATATTTGAATGTTAGCGAAATTTCCGAATTTGAATTTGTTAATATTTTTTTGCTTAGTTGCGAAATTCAAATAGCTGAAAAGAACTTGTAGGACATCCTTCACCTTTGAAAGATTATTGTCAATCTTCCATTATGGGTGATAACAACTTTTTACTGCTGAAACCGTGATTGGGAATGGAGCTTTTATTTGAAAATTCACTTTCTACTTGTCATTTTTAAATGTAATAGGTTTTTTCTAAATACACTCATGTCCATAAATTAAGGATAATGAAGTTCAGGCAAAGAAAGAGAAAGAAGCAAAACAATTTTGACTTATTTGTAAAGTCTATTTATTAAACAAAAAGTAAAGAGCAAAAAAGATGCTATATGTTTGACATAATTAATAAAAATTGCAAGTTTTACTCCCTTGACCTCATTTCAAAAAAGAACCTATTTACAAAAAACAGTATAACATGGTTAGTAGGATGGTTAATACGGAGTATGTCTCCCGGACGATGCAAAACAGGCCTGACAACGCCTAGGCATGCTGAGTATCAAATGATCAATCTGATCTTGGGGAATATTACACCACTCATCAAGCAATGCACTCGAAGTTCCGGTAGACAGGTGGGAGGGGGTTGACGGGCTGCAATTCGTCGGCCAAGCATATCCCACACATGCTCTATTGGATTCAAGTCTGGTGAGTATGCTGGCCAATGCATACGGGTGATATCCTCCGATTGAAGGCATTCGTCTACAATGTTTGCACGGTGAGGACGGGCGTTGTCATCCATAAACACAAATTCAGCACCCATGGCGCCCCGAAACAAACGTACATGTTGTTCCAGAATCACATCCCGATAGATGTGGCCTGTCATCGTTACACTCTGAACATGCAGGTCAGTTCTGGAACCAAGAATAATTCCTCCCCAAACGAGCCATCCTGCACCACCGTAACGGTGTCTTTCAATGGTGTTCTCTTGGTGGGTAACGGGTACCTGACGCTCTCCAGATGAATGTCCGGCGAGAATCAGACTCCAAACTAAACCTGGACTCGTCGGAAAACATCACACAAGACCACTGTTGCGGTGTCCACAATGCATGCTCTCTACTCCAGGTTAATCGCAAGCGAGCAGTGAGTTGCGGTAAGTGGAACACATCTGACAGGCCTACGAGCATATAGACCAATGTGCCCTAAGCGTCTGTACACGGTCTGCCTTGAAAACTGTCGTACCGGTAGCTGAAGAGAGCTGACGAGACAGGTCTGATGCTGTACTCCGTCTGTTTCTTTTGGCAGTAAACTGCCAAATAGCGGTCCTCATTCGGCGTTGTAACTCGGGGGCGACCTGTGCTGTAAACGTCTACTCACATTACCATCATCTTGGAATCGTTGCCAAAGCCTGGAGATGACACTCTGGGCGATTCCAAGTTCTCGGATACTTCCAGCTGGGTACGGCCACATTCCAGTCGTCCGATAATTCTGCCACGTAAAACATCATCCAAATGCCTCCTTTGTGCTATAACTATGCGGTTTTTGCACTGAAAGGCTTTCACAGCGCTTGTGAACAATTTTACTTCTTTGCCACCATTCCTTATATACCCCTCTCTTACACTCTCCGTCATTGTGACGTACCATCCACGCCATCTGGTGGTTTCCTGTAATTTGCATATTCTTCTTCAAGATGTGTGTGATCATTCCACAGGTGAAATTTTTATTTTAGAGATCAATTTCTGTGTGATTCTGAATTATCCTTAATTTATGGACATGAGTGTATTTTGCTGATAAAAATATTTGTCTGAGTTCCCTGGCTTTACGGCGGTCCTGTTCTTGTGTTTTCTTACATTCCCTACTAGTAAACTTCCCCTCGACTGGAGGGTAAAAATATTAATTCGATATTTGAAGATGTAATTATTTAGAGCCTTGTTTATTTAACAAACCCACACATACACACATATACAAGGTGCCTCAAAACGGTGGTAGCATGCTTTAACCCTTTGAGGCGCCACCCTTTCCCAATGCTGAAAAAAGGGCAGCCGTTGCTATCGCTCGACTTAACTACCAGCAAAATGGCGGACGATCGAAACGTTCATCGCGGGCAACAGATCTAGCGTCAAAAAATGGTCTCTAGATCTGTGGCACGCGATGAACGTTTATTAGAAAATTAAATTGTGATAGAAAATTAAATTGTGAAGCATTGTATACAAAGAAATAAAAGGTATGTAATTTAAATTAGACTTTATTTCATTGTTATTAATTTGTTTTTATACAACCCCGATTTAGCGTTTTCCCGCATATAACGTTACTTCTTTCCGGTCCCTTGAATGACGTTAAATCGGGGTTTCACTATATATATATATATATAGCTAAATTATGGATAGGTATGTACTCATTCACCTTCTGAATGTTTGCTTCCTTATATCACGTCGGTGCCAAAAAGGAAAAAGAAAAATAGATTAAAAAACAAAAACCTGAGTTACACACGTTTGCAGATTTGGAATGAAATCTTTTTTTTTTTTTTTTTTGAATCTGTCCCAGGTTTTTGCTCCACTTGTGGGTGATTCCCAACAAACTGTCAAACAGTCACCCAGGGTACAATACTCACGTCCGTGGAATGACGGTAGGCCGAGAGTAAAGAAAGCCGCTGTTTGTTGCCAAATAGCGATGTGCAAATTCCAAATTCAAAATGGTGAAACAGATGGAACTCAGCTACGCAAAATTCGACGATTTTTGTTTTGCTAAACTATGTGGATTTAATTTGGGGAAGAAAGTGCAATAACGCATCTGAAATGCCACACAAAAGATGTCCAGAAATCCACTGTATAATTAAACTGATCCCTGACTATCACGCTTCCGGTTCAACCACTCCAAAACAATATTTTTACCGTCATTAATCCGAACAGATTAAAAAAATTATTGCCTAAAAACGTAATAAAATCTATTGCGTTTGTACGATCCGCTTGAAATTTTTCATAAGTATGCATAAAAAATTAAGAAAATAATCTTCGCTACATTAAAAATCTGACAATGCAGTCGTTCCATAATTTTCAAGCGATTTATCGCTATTTTCAGCTGTATTCCAAGAATAAAAAAGTGAATCATTTGAGTGGTAAAATTATATGTCGCAAGTGATAATAACGTCACAGTTTAGTCACAATCCTCAGGCTTTGAAAGGAGAATTGCGAATCCAATTCAGTTTAAAACAGTTTTTTCAGATTACCCATTTTAACTATTTTTCACAAATAAAACGATTTCCTTTGCATGAAACATTGATATGAGACGAGATGTTCCCAGCGAAACAAAATTTTTCGAATGCGAAAAGTTTTCGGTTTTCGCACGTTTTTAGAAGAAAATGCAATTTCGATTTCCCTATACAATAAAAATTGAATATGAAGTTACTCATATTAAATGGACAAAGATTAAATACATTGATCGTAGACATATTTTCGCCGAATGTAATTTCCTTGTCCCCTTTGTAATTGCCTCCAGAACGGGCTTTGATTTCTAGTCATTTTAGAATTAAGATTTCACAGTGGCACTCACATCACCGAATGGGCTGGGTGCGATAATCCTTAGACTTGTAGTATTTTTTCCGCAATGCGTCGAAGCACTTCAGTGAAGTCGGACACGGGAATGAGGCTAGGGGTCTTCAGCCCTCCCCCACCACCACCACCACCACCAAAAGACATTGCTAAAAGTTAAAATTCTGCTACAATATGACAAAAATATTGTTACGAATTATTGGGGTGATCTGCTTTTCTATGTTTAAATTTAAGCTAAAATTCCTATTCTACGCATCAAGTAATTTTTGCATAAAAATTGTTGTCATAAAGTTTGTCATAAAAAAACATGGGATTTGGCGATTCTCGTCAATTATTGATGACATCGCTTAGACGACGTTTTGAGGACTTACCTTTGACGAGACAAACTTAATTTTGGCGATATTTCGCCACGCTTGACGACGTTTGATCGACGATTTTATCAATAGGGCCTGTAATGATTTTGCTTTCCTGCATACGTATTACGGAATATCATTAATACGCGATGAATAAGGAAGTGTCATGGAATTAGAATGTTGTCCAGTTTAGTAGAACATTCGCTAAACAAATGCGTAAAGTATGAAAAGGGCAGGTCAGGTTGCACCAGATTCGAGAGAGAGTTGTCAGCTGTCGCTAGCCGAGAAATGTTGGTTCTGCTGAGAAGCTCTGCTTCGTTGTATTACGGTATCATAAGCGACATGCTTTCCTGCTTGTTTTGAAAAGCCTTTTTTTATAAAGGCTGTTTGTGACTTCTTCCTTGTTGTATGCTGAAGAGCAGCTGAGAAGTTTCCTCGAGAATTTCCACTGAATTTTAGATTGTGGAAAGATTTTACTGCATGCGAAAAACAGCAACTCAGAAGGCTTCTGTGATCAGCTGATTATTATAAATCAAAGTTACTGCTTCTTAATTCCTGTGAATTGTGTACAACAGACTGTTTGTCTAATTTCTACAACCAATAAAATTTGTGCTACCTCCTGTCAACTGGCCTGTTTATTAGAAATTTCCGTATACATTGGACATAGTTTTCGAACCCGAAAACTAAGCATCAATTTTGTACAGCAATACATTGCACGCCTTTTCTGAAATTTGGATACGTTTTCTTCCACAATTATAAATATTCAGTTGAAATTTTAAGTACCAGTTTTTGACCCAGTAAGTAGTAGATAAACGAGAGTTCTGCTCATGCGCAGCCATGTTAATCGTGCGCAGCCATGCAAGTGTGTTCCCTGGGCTGAGAGAGAGAGGGGGGCGTGGTCGGACCGGATGTGGGGAGCGGATGCTAAGACCGGATGTTCAAAGGGTTGATAAGAATTTTTTTTCCTTTTTTTGAAATAAGGGGACTTGTAATTTTTTCAGACTTTAAGGTATTTTTCAAATAAGGGGACTTGTAATTTTTTCAGGCATTAAGATATTTTTCAAATAAGGGGACTTGGAAAAATTTTTTTCAAATTGTGATGTATTCTCTAGTGAAAATAAGGGACTTTGTTATATTTTAAATAAGCTATACTTTATGAATTACACCTGAAATAAAAAATTTTATTGTAATTAAATGAGGACCCACCAGCCACCCGGTAGAATGTCTACCGCCTCATTTCAAATAAAAAATTTTACTGTGCCTTTCCCCATCACGCTAGTCTCGCATGAATGGAGACAGGGCGTAGCACAGAGGATGCGTTGTTGTTTTTGTTTCTTTAAATAATAATTAACTATGTGGAGCAAAGAAATGAACAACATCCCCAGGAGGATTTAGTTTTCTTTACCATTTAGGTTATAGAACCAATGTAAATTGAATAAATGTTGCTTAATACATACTTCCAATGTTTAACTAATTTTTGTATACTGATTATAGCATATATTTAATAAGTAACAGTTTACTAGAATATTAAAGCAGGCTTTTTTAAACATTTCTTCTACTGTTAGGGAAGTGAGAAAATTATACCATAGAACGATTTTAGTACCTATAGTTTTTACAAATAATGATTTAGATAGTGTATGAACTGTTTTATCTAAACATTTTTTTTTTTCTTAAGAGATTTTTACCCAAGTTTTAATTTTAAGTTAAATAAGTAATTTTACAACATATATTTTTCTAAATTTATTTTTTAACCAAGTTTTAATTTTAAGTTACTAATTAATTTTACAACAAACATTTTTTACCAAGTTTTAATTTTAAGTTATATAATTTTACAACAAATATTTTTTAATTAATTTTACAACAAATATTTTTTTAATCAAGAGTTAATTTATTTTTTAACCAAGTTTTAATTTTAAGTTAAATAATTTTACAACAAATACATTTCTAAATTTATTTTTTTTAACCAAGTTTTAATTTTAAGTAAATAATTAATTTACAACAAATTTTTTTTTAATCAAATGTTTTTAATTTATCAAGAAAAAAAAAATAATCAAGTGTTTTTAATTTTTTGTATACCGTATTTTTGTTAAGTAGCCGTTTAACATTAAAGTAGGATTTAGAATACCCATACATTTTCTACAAATGTAATCTACTGTTAGGCAAGTGAGAAAATTATACCATAGAAAGATTTTTACAAATAATGATATAGTCTTATATTCTATTGCGAGAAAACCACTTTAGCCATATATCCCCCAAAACTCAAGTTTTTGTATACGAAATGCATGAATACGCGTTAGATCCCCTTAGAAAGTCTTCCTACCAAGGCACCCCTCATCCTAAGCAGACACCCCCGCGTGCAGGTTTGCCTTAAAACACAAACAAACAAAGTATTTATCTAAACATTTTTTCTTACCCACACATTTTTGATAAATTTTAGGCAACGATTATACTAGTTTATATTTTCTATAGATCAATTAGAGAAAAAATTACATTTTTAGTAATCCTACAAAATATTCTTACTGTATATCCCAAGTAGTATAACTTGATTTATAGAATTTCAATACGATACGAGTTAGATTGTTTATGTGCAAAACTCATTTCAGTTTGACTATGAAAGCATAATTTTATGCATGTATCAAGCTTTTGAGTGGTATGCACTTAGCATATTTTATAGAAAGGTGAGCATAACTAGCACAAACTTTTAGACTAGATAGTACTATTGTTAGAAAGTTGAACTATTGGAAATAAAAATTGAAGATCCGTTCTAGCACAGTTGTATACTGCATGTACATAAATATCTTTCAACTACTTAGATAGTTTAAATCGCAAATCCTTACTTAAACTAAAAAATACAAGGTTTTTACTTACGTGAAGGGACATCTTCTAGTCTCTGGACAAAGTACCAACATCTATACGGCTAGCAAGACCGGAAAATCGAATAATGATTTAAAATACATTATCCCTAATTCCCGGTCCAACTAGCACATGTTCATTCACTCTTAATACCATCATATGCTGAAATAGGTATATTATTTTGACACTAAAAACAAAACACATTTGAAGATATTAAGCGCTTTAAAAGTAATTTTTTTTTCTTATAACAATTTATCAGATTCACACTACCATTTTATGTAGGATAAAATTAGTTAGCAAGTGAAAATGTAATCTTAATTAGAATTTACTGAAATATAGATACCATACATGCCTTATTTTCTATTAGGAGAAAACCCTCAAACCCCAATTTTCGTATACAAACTGCTTAAAGTACTTCTACCGATAATGCCTATTGTTATTAATTACACTGGATTACCCACTTAAAATTTTGCAAAACACCAAAATACAGAAAAACATGCATTAACAAAAAAATCACACTTAAAAGTACAACACATCAAAAGTGCAACTATAAGAAGCACATAATTATTTTCAATTAGAATTACGGTATCAACTTATATGTAACTAAAATAATAGAAAATATTACACTTACCCTGTACTTGTACACGCGAGAGGCGAAAATAATAAAAATATTCGCAAATATATCCACAGCATAAGTAAAATCCACGTGCAGGCCATATTGCTGATAACAGAAATTTAGAGATAAGAGAGTGCCTTGAGGCTCTACAGAGCCGGTACAATAAGAGTTGGCCAGTTTACCGATAAGATAAAACCAGGGAGGGTGCTAGGGGAATACCGAATTGTGGGGACACGTGTTTCATTCTGCGTTCAAAAATGGGGACTTATGGATTAAGATCATGTTAGATTAAAGCCATTTCAATAAAAATCTATCCTTTTTTTTGTAAACATGGGCATTATATCCTAAATTGAAATATCAAAGTTAAGCTTCAACGATTAATATATTTTACGTAGTTTAGGAAAATAATGAATCATTAAATTAATTTCTGTGAAACAATTAGCAAAGATCATTGTACTAAAGCAAATTATTTTTGTTAAGTTTTGATAAATAACAGTAATAAATTATAGACATTGCAGATGAATGAGTTCACGTATAAAATAGGTATTAATATTATTGTTTAAAACAATTTTTAGAATAATAAACTAAAATTTTTATTTAATAAAGTCATAAACTAAAATTATTAATGAAAACTTGTTAATAAATTAAACATATCAAAATTTTTACACTCAATTTTTTTATAGACTTAAATTTTACATAGACATCCTTTTAATAAATGCATAAACTAAACTTATTGTTTAAAACAATTTTTTACAATAATAAACTAAAATTTTTATTTAATAAATTCATAAACTAAAACAATTTTTACAATAATAAACTAAAATTTTTTTAATAAAGTCATAAACTTAAATTATTAATGAAAACCTGTTAATAAATTAAACTGATTACTCTAAAAGATAGCTAATCACAACATATATCAGAAAAAATATAAGCAATTATAATACCTGAAAAATACCGGACAACACTCTTGTTGCATGCGGACAAAACATCGGTCAGCTCGGCTAAAGAATTCTTAGGTATCCGTTGCAGGAGACCTTACCTACGCCCAACCTACAAACTCTACAAATTTAACGGCAACTGATTTTCTCTTATCAGGTATCACAGATCAGATAAGAGATAAGGAAGTGACATGCGCAGAAGACACGTGATAGTGACGTGTGCAAATCTATGTTGATTGAATATCCGGTAGGTTTCTGGCAGGATGTACTATTTACATTGAGTGGCAACTCTCTGTAACAGGCTAAGACAAGTTAGATGATGCAATATCTACCGGGTTAAGGAAGGTAGAGGGCGCTTGGGTGATCACGTGATTTTTTTAAAGAATCAGTATAGAGACATTTTAGTTAGATAAAGTGGCCAGGTGTGTGTTGCGAGACTCCCTTTACACTGTGTGCGCCTATACTTAAGACGTGTGTTTTAATTGATTTTTCGCCGAGTTTCAAAAATGTCTTTGCTTGAATACACTCCCGAGTTTTATACCCAAAGTGATGCGGATGTGTTGCTGCAAGAAATAATACAATTGCCTTTAGATGTAAAGCCTCTGCAAAGTATTGAAAAGAAAATTTCCCCCGAGTTTTATACTGAAAGTGATGTTGGCGTGCTACAGCAAGAATTGTTTCAATTACCCCTGCAAAGTAGTGAAAAGAAAATTTCCTTGACTCGTAAAGTAATTACTTTTGCTGATGAAGGAATCAATTACAGTTTACCTGGAGCAACAGTCTCTGTTTACTCTTGGATACCCATTTTGCAAAAAATACGTGAAGATCTACAGAAAGTGACAAATTATGAATTTAATATGGTACAAGTGAACTTTGGCTCTGAAGAACAACCTAAAATTGTAGACGGTAACTACGAAGATTTTAATCTAGACCTATCATCAGGTGTATGCATTCTAAGTTTTGGATCTAAACGAACTTTGGATTTTAAACCAGCGAACTGTGAAACCGCTACCATTAAATTAGAACATGGCTCAATGTGTAAGATATATCCCCCAACCAACAAACTTTTAACGCATGGTATTCCTTCTGAACCTTATGTGACAGACCCGCACATTAACCTAACATTTGCCAAAATGTACATTTATGAGCCTTCCCCGAAAAGGGCAAAGTTGGACAATTGGACGGACGATCTTTACCATAGCTTATATGCTTCTGTAAATAGTACATGGCACTTGGAAAGACTTATCTACGTTTCACTTCACGATGAAAGAACCGACTTGAAGATCCATATTAGACAATTTATTCAGAATGCCCAATTAGACTACATACCAACCGGTCAGGGAGTCGTGATGAACCCTTCCACATGGATCGAATTTATTGTAAAACTGTTAGATTTTAATATAGGGCATAGCAATAGCTCTTTTATTTGTAATAATCAATTATCTGTATTTAATGATGGTGGAAAATGCATCTTACAACAAATTTATAAAACCGCAGATTCATTCACGTTAAATCCAATTTCCTTAACACTTTTAAATGATCAAGTAAAAAAACTTTGCGAAATGAGAAATGAAATATTGGAATGCATTTTAAAAACGCTATATACGACGACCCTGCCTCATTTAATTTTAAAATTAAAGCCGCAAAAATGTAACCGCGAACCCCATTGTAATTACGATGAAGCTAAACAACAATTAATGGATATAGTACATCAGGAAATTTTTAAAAACATAGGCCGGGTTCAAGATCATTCTTCGCATAGGATACATGCCTGTTCGAATAGATCACATATTGATGAGCGAGAGGGTCTTATAAGTAGTAAAGCATGGTTTACGGTTGACATGCCGTATATTGCAAGAGAGATATGCGAGAAAAAATGCACTTGTCATTATGACGGAGAATTTTTTTCAAACATTTTCATTGAAGACTATATGAAGTATCTTCAAAATGAGCTATTTAATTCATTTTTTCAACCGTTTTCAGATTTTGCGAATTCCAAGGATGACAAAACATGTGTAATTATGTGATGTTATTGGTGTATAACTAGTATTGCGATTGTAAAAAATATATTAAAACCATTGTGATTATGTAGAAAAAGTTTGCTTGCTTCTACAACAGTAAGATTTTGCTGATTTGTGCATGATTAATTGTGGATTACACTTTGAAAAGTTATTATTTTCTTAATTGTGTAAATAGTTTGTGTAATTTAAAATATGTTTTTGTAAATAAATAAGTTTAAACATGAAAACTTTTCTGTGTTTTCTTTATGTGTATGTGCGTGTTGATTACTTGCAAAATAAAAATCTATAAAATTTTACTGAAGCAAAAAGTGGTAAAGTTAGCATACT
>JAWZYV010016419.1:0-87488 GCA_038373885.1 Cheiracanthium punctorium
TGTATTTTATTCCTGTGTGAAGCTCAATATTTGATAATTTATCCTTTTAATTTTTTATAAATCGTCATTATTGGGTATTTCAGCAAGTTTTTTCAAGTTTATTTTCAAAGTTTTATAAGTTTTTTAAAGAAGAGAAAGCTTTATATATGATATAAATTTATCTTATGAAACTGAAATTTTTCTATATCTTTTACGTAATAGTATAAATACTTTTAACTAATTCTATGACAATTCGGTGAACGATTGAAGTTTGTAGGTCAAGGGTTCTGGCCTACCGCGTAGCTGTTTTTTCCAGAGGTAACGTGAATACGAGCAGCAGATATGTTTAATCAAAATTGGTCAGGGGCAATATGCTTTGCAATATCAACAATAATAAAAATGTAATTATGAAAACTATTCTAACAAAACTAATTAACTATTAATTTTAAGCACACTTTTATGTAGGCAATATTTTCCGGCAAGTATCCGATATCCGGCTGATTTTTTAATATACGAAATACTGTCGGATATCTGAATCATAACTACCGGATATCCAAACTTCTCTGCCGAATATCCGGCTATATACTACTAAAGTTCTATCTATAATATGCATGGGACATGATGGAAAATAATATTTAAACATTCTTGGTACATTGATACATATAACAAACGAATCGCGCAAAAAAGCACACCCGGTAAAAAGCGCACCGGAAAAAAGCCGGTGTGATTTTTTCCCATTCAGACTCTACAGAAATTCCTTGTTCCAGATTTAAAAATGAATAGAAAATAAACAAAGGAGTAATAATAACAATAATGCTAACTAGAGCGTTTTTTTTAATCAACTGATTGTTCAATTTGTTTGTATTCTTAGGACAAAGTCCAGAATTAGTCATTAGTATCAAATTATAGCAGTTTTGAAAATTTTAAATACCATCTCTCACCTAACAGGCAAGTCTAAAAAAAGAATCTAAGACTTCACAGATATAACATGCACGTTCTCTGTATTATGTTACCACATTCAGTCTTATTTGTAATCTGCCATGGCGTATTATTACTGGTTTTCTTTATAAGTGCAAGAGTTTATTCTGATTCATGGTAATTTATCTTGTTAACCCTTTGGTTTTAAATAATAATTCTTAGAATGGATGATTTATAAGTACATACATTTACATATAAATATTTTTATTTTTGAAAGTATTTAAATTAAATATTACTTTTGCTTTAGACATGCTTTTTTTTCAGAATTAAATAAGTCAATTTAAAAAAACTTCCTTAAAAAAACTTTTTAAATCAAATGTTGGTATAAGTGTACTGTTTTAAAACAAATTTTTATTTCTAAATGCTAAAAAAAAACCTTTTTAAAGGAAACTGACTAAAAATTATTTAAAACTCATTTCTTAAAATGTAAAATATCGGCTATATATAACTGTAATTAAAATTAATTTTTAATTAGGTTTGTTGTTAGGTTAGTTTTAATAATTATATTTTTACCATTATTAGTATTGCAAAGCTTATTCCCCCTCATCAACTTTGATGAAATATATCTGCAAGCCTTTTTATGAGAAAAACTGAAATTTTCTACATCACCTCATTAATGCATGGGGTATTGGAAATTTCGTAAGAGGGCTGTATAAGAAATATAAGCTTGTATTTATTTACATTTAATGTCCAGAACATTTTATTTGATGCCATAAAATAACTATCTAATTTATTCTATATGTCTATGATCAATATTCAAAGAAGAAAACTCTAAGTCAGGGTTTTTAGGACATCCTCGATAATAGTGTTTGCAAGTGATTATGATTTTTATTTAAGATTAAAAATATTAAACTTTTTACTTTCACTGTAAATTATCATGAAAGCTATTTACAGGGATGTTAATTCTGCGCCGATTGCGCCCAGCTGCGCCGAAACACAAATTCTTGCGCCGAACTGCGCTTTTAGCCGATTTTTGCGCCGGTCTGCGCCGAATACGTCATTTTGACTCTTTCAGGGTGCGCCGAAACACAAATATTGCGCCGAACTGCGCTTTTAGCCGATTTTTGCGCTGGTCTTCGCCGAATACGTCATTTTGACTCTTTGTTAAATTTTTGCCACGCTCATTTATCTTTTAAAGCGTGTATGGAAAGCTAGTTAGCAGTAAAGCAAGATTCAAACTGCGTACGAAAGCTGCATTCCGAAGCCATTCTACCCGCCCCGGATCGGACCAGTCGGGATTTGTTAGTCACCTCAATCAGGGCCGGCCAGATAGGCAAACAAGTAATCATCGCAAAGGGCACCGTTTTTTGTTTATGAAGGGGCACGATTTCCAACTTAAAATCATAAAAGCAATTTTGAAAAAAGTAAAAGGGACGTCTTTTTCTACGTTTGCAGGGTGGAGTGGGTGTCATGTACCGCAGGGCCGCCCCTGATCTAAACCAGACCGGTCCGTAAAGAAAACAGTATATTACGGTGACGTCCCAGCCCCTAAAAAATCACGGTTTATGACCCGGCCCGTAGCAAGAATGAAAATTGGAAGCATGACCAGTTTAGAAATCAGAATCTAGGCTGTCTGAATTAATAGAATATTTCATTTCAAAATAATCCGGAAATCCGCTGCCAGTGGTGTAGTCGCGGGGGGTAGAGATCTGTGCGGGCCCAGGCTTTTGCAGCACGATTCATTCAAGGCACGGGCTGACCTCAGCATTTTCTAGAATGGACCGGAACAAGCGTATACTCTTAAAGACGGTCCTCTGCGCTTGCAAAATCGAGCCTTTCCGGAAATTTTTGCTCTCCTAAAATTTGGACAAGACCAAACGATTGGCTTGTGATTCCTCCCCCCCCCCCCTCCTTAAATCATGATTAATATACGAGCTGGACCGGGTCTGAATTTTTTATTTTGATTAAATGCCGGGCCGGGCTAGACATTTTCGGCCCGTGAAGATCATGAGCGGGGAGATGCCGTCTCACTACTTTTTCATTCGAGCTTATGTCAGCAAAAGTAAGCGTTCTTCACTTTTTATCATGGACGCATGATTTTTGAGTCTTCATTTGCGAGTGTTCCTAAACATTTTTTCTTAAAACTACACCACTGTTTTTCTTTTTGTGTGTGTGCAGGCTCTACGAGAGGGGGCAGACGGGGCGACGCCCCTGGGCCCGTGTTCAGCCAAAGTGCGTCCGCAAATTTTTCAGAATGTGTTACGAATTTCATTTATAGATCCGTAATTAAAATCTTTATTTTAAAATAGACTAAATTTTGAATACATAATTCTAGAATGATATAAACGCTAGAAATGTTAATTCTACCATTTAACTATTAGTATTTTTACAACCTTCGAACATGCATTAAAAGTACCATTGCATATAAGAAATACTTCCCTCCCACTCTCTTTCCATTTAGCATTTATATGAAAACCATTAAAAAGAGCACTTTCACACACACAAAAAAAAAATTCCTTCCGTCCATGTAAATCCATGTATTGCTTTTACCAAGTTGCTGATAGCATAGCCTGTATACACCCTTTTTTTTTTTCCAGAGCTTTCCTAAAGTGCTTTCAAATAGTGTTTTGCTTTTAGCAAATGGTGTTTGCTTGCAAACTTTGCTTTTCTTGTATGCATTTATTGTGTTCCTAAATCTTCAATTTTATGCTCAAATCATGTTAATTCTGATCTCGAATCTTAGTTTTCCTCTCGGAAACTATTTTTTCGTGCTCCCGAATGGAATTTTTCTGCTCCCAAATAGAATTTTTCTGCTCCCAAATGGAATTTTTCTGCTCCCGAGGTGCTCCCAAATGGAATTTTTCGGCTCCCAAATAGAATTTTTCTGCTCCCAAATGGAATTTTTCTGCTCCCAAGGTGCTCCCAAATGAAATTTTTTCTGCTCCCGGGGTGCTCCCAAATCGAGTGTTGGAGTTAACATCCCTGTATTTATGTTTTGTGGTGAAGGCAGATCTACACAAGGATTGACTGCTTCATTTAGGCATGCCTTGGGTGGAGGACTTTTTGAGGGATCCTAACCCGAATTCATATTACAGTTGGAGAAAACGGCTGCGCTGTAAGCCAGAACCCTAGACCTATACATTTTAGACGTTTACTAATTGTCATGAAATTAGTAAAAATTATTTATACTACAATGTAAAAGATACTTGATTAATTTTTTAAAATTTTTATTAGATACATTTACATCTTATAAAGCTCTCTTCTTTATAAAACTTATAGCTTATTAAACTTTTAAGATAAACTGAAAAAAAAAAAATTTCTTTTTTACAAAATTCTTATTGACTAAATTAAAATTTCTTTTTTAAACGGCTGTATTTTAAGATAAATTTTTGAAGTCACAATGTGCTTATTCAGTACGTTTTAGGACTATGTTCATGAAATGCAAATTATTAGATGTGTCAATTGTAAAAATTAATATTTCACATCATTCTTTACTAAAATCCATATTAATTTCACAACAGTGGAGGCGCTAGACTTTCCCTGACGGGGTCACCACTCCACCACAAAGGGGGGAGGGTACAAATATATATGTACACATGCTGAGTGGCTTATCCAAGAGGGTGCCCCCCCCCCCCCCCCCCGGTCACGAAGTATGATATTTAAGATTGCCACTATTTGCACCAATTGAAAATAATTCAGTTTAGAAAATGATTTGTTCAGAACAAATCATTTCTAAACTAAAATATCCAGGGTTCAGAAAAGTTTCAAGGGAGAGACAATTCGTTCAGAACATTCTTTAATCATGTTACATGGGGAGGAAAACGACCAAAACTCGAGACCGTTAGACCGTCAGCCGCGCGATAGACCAGAACACTAGACCTTCGCACTTTAGCTGTTTACCATTTTAGTAGTTTTACAACACAGTATTTACAGTAGCCGGTAAAAGTAAAGCATGGAAAAAAGCTCAACCATAAAAAAATCCCCTAGAAAAAGCCGGTGCCATTTCATTGTATATTTCAGCTCTCAGTACCTGTTGGAAGCAATCAGAATATTTTAATTACTACACTGTAATTAAAATATTCTGATTGTGCAATGTAATTAATATTTACATTATTACACTGATATTTAGTAGAGATGGGGAAAGGGGAATTAATCTGTACTCAATTTCTATTATTTTGTTTGGGATGGCAAGTTAACAGTAACTATCTTAGCTAAAATAATATATTAAAATATCTTGGTTAAATACGGTTGTTAGATTAGACAGCATTTGACATAATTCACAACCCATGCAAAGGTAAGAGGGAAAACGTTCTTTAATCGAGTTACATGTGGAGAAAACCACTCAAAACACTAGACGTTAAATTAACATCCACGTGATAGACCTTTTTTTCTTCAGCTCCAGTAAATACCATGGTAAGTCGATTAAAATACACAGTCGACATGGTAAGACGGCTAAAGTGTGAAGGTCTAGGGTTCTGGCTTACTGCGCAGCTGTCGATCTAACCGCCTAAAGTTTTGGGCTTTTTCTCCACATATAACGCGAATAAAGAACGTATTCTCCCTTACCTTTACATAGGTTGCACATTATACTAAATGTTGTCTAACGTAATAGCCTTATATTTAACCAATATATTGTAATATGTTATTTTAGCCAGGATATTTACTGTTAACTCGCCATCTCGAACAAAATAATAGAAATGCAGGACAAATTAGTTCCCTTTCTTCCATCTCTATAGTAAATGTCAGTGTAGACACTTTGTCTTTGTATTACAGTAAGGCACCGTATATACATTTCTCATTTACACGTCGTTTTCGTGAAGTCCCGATTCATTTCTATTCTTTTTTATTGCAAAAATGCTTCGTTTATACGACCCACAAAGGCACAATTTCGGTTTTCGCCTTCCTAAAATCTAAAAAGTTCTTGTACACAATCAGTCATTGTTTTCTAATTTAGAGAGAAACTTTTTCTATAAAGAACGCCAACAAAGGATGTAAGGAGGGATTTATCTTTTACCACCTTACTTTAAACACGCAGTTAGCTATATTGAAAACACATGTCATGAACTTAATTGTGCCCGTCAAATTGTAATCAATAATAAATAGTAAGACGATTATAAAAAATTATTTTTAATTCGACGTCTGCATGAATTTGATGATAATTAACATGCAATGTGTATTACATTTATATTAATTTATATTAATCACATGCTAAATAGATGCAGCGTTCAAGATATAGTACAATAAAGGTACAATTTGTTTCAATTTACTAATTTATTTATTTTTTAATTCAATTAGTGTTTACAGGAACACTCAAAATAGTTCTAACGTATTACGCTCACTCTCTATGGACAAGTCGGCAATTAGTGAACCGATCTAAAGATTTTTCACATGTAGAAAGGTATATTATTTCTGAGTAATGTAGACTAAAACTGATGAATATCACACAAATCGTTTTTGTTTTTGGAGGGGGGAGGGACATTCAAAATAGTTCGCAAATATTGTAGTAACAGTCTCCAAATGCAAAAAATAAATAAATAAACAAATAATTTAATTACTATACATATACCGTGATTCGTTCAGACGTTTTTTGTGTGATCCATTCGTAATAAAAACAGTAAAAACTCTCTAAAACGAAATTCGTTGCAACGAAAATTCCCTCTACAACAATAAAATGTTGTGGTTCTTCGGAATTTCCATACAATATAATCTCTCCTACGCGTAACACATTTTCCGAATTATTTCATTTTTAAAAATTAAATTTTATTTGTTTTATAATAATAAATATCTTGTATTAATAATGATAGTTAAATAATAATAATAAAAAAGTTTATCTCTGTATAAATGAAACAAAAAAAAAATCCATTTGTGTATTCGATTTTACACAACTATCTTTTAATGACATTTTACTATTCTTCACACGCACGCTTATATCCTTGTCCTGTCTGCTCAAAACATGGCTTTAAATGCGCGCTCGCTTCCTGTCTTAAGTGCTCTCTGTTTATCGCCCGTCTGCTAATAACAAACAATATCCCTTCAAATTCCCTTCTGCACGAACGTGAACACATTCTATTTCAATTGTTCGCATTTATCGCACTTGGCGCGGACGCCAAAGGAAACAGGTTCGGCTGGGTTACCATACAGGTAACCGATGCCTACACATCGTATCTCTTATCGCCTTACTTGGCGCCGCAGGTCGTCTGCCGTACCTGAGCCAAAAAAATTTTCATGGTTTGTAAATGAAATAACCTATTAGTGATACACTTGTGAAAGTTAAGGTAAGTGCTTTTGTTTAATTAAGTGGTTTTATTTTGTGTATAGACTGATTGAAGATTTTGAGTAGCTATGCCACAAATATCCATTGCAGTTACTTTAGGTTAAAAATGGGCCACTGATTGTCAATCATTTTAATTGCTGTATAGTAAGTTCTGGAATTTACAGAAATGTTTTTAGATTTATATTAAATTACTGTTTAAGGATTTTTCTTTCTTTTTTTGAGTTGCTTTGTAGTAAGTTTAGTTCTTTTGTTTTTACTAGTAAAATTTAGGAATGCAATGTTCTCAGGCAAACATACTGCATTCAGCTAATGTGCCAGATATTACAAATATCCAGCAATATATGTCCTCAAATTTCATACTGCGATATTACATATACATAATAAATTCTAAAACTACAAATGCAATTTTTAAATCAAAATATTTCACTTTTAATGATTTTCCAAATTGCAATTTTATCACGCAAAGAAAACAGAAAACACCTGTTCACTTTTAGACATTCTAAGCACTTTTAGACTTTTTTTTGAGGTGGTAAATTCTGATGGAGAGGAATATTTTTGTAACTGAAGAAGGGTGAATCTTTTGTACCACCTGAAACAATCATCTTGATGTGTAGCAATTTTTACGTGTGCTATTTTACAATGCTTTTAATTATTTTAAATTTCAACATCAGTCTTTTGCTGAGTGTTCTTGTTAAGGATAATAACTGTTCTTCATTCTTTGGTAAATTTTTATTGTTTTTTTTTTTTTTCCTCCAAGAATTAATAGTGTTTCTGAGAATACAGCCTCTCATATATACTGTTGTCTGGTGAGAAAAGTTTTCTTTTTTTAAAAATTATTTTGAAAGTAAGGAAATTTATCAATGTACAATGAATGTCAAAGTTACATTGATTTTCAAGCAGTGTTGTCTGCATCAACTTTAATTGGAGTAAAACAGGCATAATTTCATAAAAACAATCCCCAAAAGATTTCTGATTTTTTTATTAAATGATCTAAAACTGGTGAAAAATTTTTTAAACAATAACGATGAATATTTTTAGAAAACTTGTAACAATACAACTGAATAAGAAACATACTGCTGCCAGATATCCAGGTGAAATTTTGTCTGGATATTTAGTATCTAGCCAAATTGACATCCATTTTGACATTAGTAACTTTTTTTTTTTTTTTTGCATTTTAAATTTCTTGAAATTTCACGAATCTCATTAGTAGCATGACTGTCATATTGTCAATATTGAGGCACCAGGTTGCATTGCAGCTGAGGGCCTTCCACGAGCAAACAAATATTGCCAAGTAGGCTTACCCCCACTTATCAGGTATTTCTCCTGTTTAGTGGCAGCTCGTAACTTGAATCACTATTGATGCTGCTTAAAAAATTATTAAGCTGCTCCCTACTACATGCTCTCCCAGCAATGCTGAAAATTATGGAGCCTTGCCAGGAAAGTACATATCATAAAACTTAAGAGGTTCACTCTTTCCAATGCATAACATTTTTTTTTTTTTTCCCTGAGGTGGGAGATATCAAAATTTCTTGTTAAAATGAGCAACCATCCAATGAGATTTAAGACACAAAATGATTACTGTGACATTATCACTTTATAATTGCAAGAATCGCCTTTCACATTGTGACTTGATAGCAACATCATTAGATGACTGGTCACAAATGAAGCCCCGCTGTACATAATCACAGATCATTTATTTACCATTAACAGTGTGTGCTTTTAGGGTATTTATATTTTTATTTTATAAAGACAACAACATTACACAAGCCAATTTGTTTGTAGTATTTCTCTAAGAGACTTAATAAATAAAAACTTATTGAAACTGTTTCATCTTTTTATTTATGCAATACAATATATTTATAAATTTGATTTCATGGATCATCATACTCACACACAGGGATTATACTTCTCATCTTTCTTCGGCACTTTCTTATATGAAATGATTTCTTTTTTCTCTTGCAGCTTGTACAAATGGGCAGATGACTCTCGATCCTATTTTACAAGCCGAAAAAGTACAAGTACAATGTTGCTCTTATTAAATGTACAGCAAAATTGTACAAGCACTCATTAGGCATAAAAAACAAACTGTGTTGATCACATTCTAGGGAAAAAAAAATTGGTATGATGCTAAAGAAGAAAAATAAAAGCAATGTGCAGCATGCAAAACTCAAACTTGTCTTCAGCAATCAAGAAGCCACACATTTCACACTGTCACATACAACGTTAGGTCTCCTAAGCTGACACAAAAATAGCTTATTGCTTACACTAGCAATTGATTCATAAAGTAAATGAAAACTTAGTATAAAAATACACATATATAAAACAATACCAATTCACAGGTATGATTGTTTAGACAGAAATTTTTTTCAGTCTCCATCAGCCTTTACACTGTGTCTTACCAAACAGTGGGATCTGAAAAATAAACAAAAGCATGTTGCCACATGTAAAAAAAGAAAAAGGCGAGAAACTGTAGAGATTAAAGAAAGGGAAAGAAAAAAAAAGTGGTGAAGGTGGGGGATAAAGAAAAAGACAAACAAAAATAATTAAATAAATAAGCAAAAAAAGAACACAGACCATCAAACCAAAGAACAAAAACAAAGGTAACATTAATCTCTAGTTTCTCGCCTTTTTCTTTTCTTCCATGCGGCAACATGCTTCTTTTGTTTATTTTCCAGTTCCCACTGTTTGGTGAAATGTAGTGTAAAGACTGATGAAGACTGAAAAAATTTTTGATTGAAACGATCGTACCTGTGAATTGGTATCGTTATATGTGTGTTTTTTATACAAAGTTTTATTTACTTTATCTTTTAACACCAGTATTTTGAGTGTTTTTACTGAACTGATTCATGCTTGGCAAATTGTCCCTCTTGCCGAATAATTATCAAGTAGTAAATGACTTCATATGATACTGTATAAATACACAAGAAAAGTAATTTTATATAACACATAAATAACCTGTTAACTATATAACAGGAAAGATGTTTGTGTGATTATAACAACGCTACGCTCGGGCGATCTGCTAAGGATGGGGGATGCCTTGATGGGAAGGCTTTCTAAGGGGTTCTAATGTGTATTCACATTACATCTGGAGAACATGGTTCGGACGGTGCTTAAAATACCTTAAAAAGTACTTAATTTTTTACCTACATCCTTAAAGTTTCTCAGTATAGCCGCAAGGTGTTTAAAAAGTGCTTAATTTCTAGTGGTAATCGACCGTAAAATCATCTGGCATCGAAACTTTTCGTTCCCCTTTTCCAGCCTCAAGCTGCGTTCATATTGATCGTACCGTAACGCGATGACGTCATACGCTGGAGCCCCTTTTCAATAGCCAAGGGCCCCCTTAGGAGCCAGTCCGGGCCTGAATGTTCTTAAAATACTTTCTTTCTTTTCTTTTGTTTCTTTCTTTCTTTTTTTTTTTTTTTTTCAAAGGGAGGGGATCGCAGGTGCGGCATTTCTGATAATTTTCTAATTAATTAAGCTCATTTTCGTGGGTGCAGCGTTTCTGCCATAAATTACGGTATATGGACATACATGTTACTTGAGAGAAAAAAAAGGAATTATTTTGTCTGTATTAATTGCTTGTACATACATGTGCAAGAAATTGTGGGCTTTTCAATTTTGGAAAATTGGCACATTTGCACTTAAAGCAACAACCTGCCAACTTTACAATAAGAAAATCTAAAGTTTGGTAATAACGAAAGTAATAAGGGGCTTCCATAAATGATGTCACGCTTTTTAAAAAATATTCTTTGCCTCCTGCTCACACTTCACCATACCACCCTTGGCACATGTCATGCTGTATTCATTTACATATACTTACAGTTTAAAAACAAAGCACTATACTAGAAATCAAATTTAATTTTCTGATTTTAAACGTTTTTATTTTAATGTAAATGTATAATGTCACACATCTTGTCCCCCCCCCCTCCCCCCTCGTCACAATTTCACAGCCCCCCTTTCCTCCAAGCATGACATCATTTGTGGATAGACCCTACTTAAGAAAATTTTGGGGGTCCTTAAAAAGTGCTTATTTTTTTTGCTCCGAAAAGAGTCTGAACCATGGAGAAAAATCTACCAAATCTCCAGACCGTTAGATCGACAGCCATGCGCTGGGACCCGAACATAGGACTTTCATAATTCGTCTGTCTACCATTTTTAGTGACATAACCACTGTGCCAATAATGGGAAAGAAATTTTATTGTAAATTGTTATTAAATACTACTCCAATAGAAACAAAAAAAAAAGCATGAAGGAAAATGTGACACTTTGGACATGCATTTACACTTTATTGAAATTGTTTGTGTGATTATGGTAACACTACGCTAGGGTGATCTGCCAAGGATGGGGGGTGCCTTGGTAGGAGGACTTTTTAAGGGGTTTTAATGCATATTCACGTTACATCTGGAGAAAACCTACCAAAACTCCAGGCAGTTAGATCGACAGCCACGCGATGAGACCCAAACACAGGACCTTAATACTTTGGCCATCTACCATTTTCAGTGACATAATAATCCCTGTGTCAGAGAGGCAAATAATACTCCAAAGAATTATACAGTTTTTAAAATAATAGACAGTTTTACAAAGATAAAAACTTCAAAGTCTTAAAAAAGAACATAGAATTTTAATTTTCTGCTCATTAAACAAAATCAATTACATTAAGTGATAACTGAACATGTAAATTAACGTTTAAAATAATGAAAACAATTGTTATAAAACAGCAATATGTGGATAAATTTAAGTAAGTAAAAATTGATTCCTTTGGCTGTGCTAATTCATAAAACCTATGACAAACATATTTAATTTGAACATTTATAATTCCATTACTCAGTAAATAATTAACATAGTTAACACTTTCATAACTATATAAATTAATTATATTCTATAAAAATTTTATTAGAGTTAAATTCATTTTATTTCGCCTCTATTTCAAAAGAAAAAAAAATCAACATGCATCTTTCTTCAAACTTCAATCAAAAGTAAATTTTAAAAATCTTGAACTTAAAACAGTGGTTTTTAAATGAAAATGGAATACAATCTTATCTAATAATATTTGCCTCAAGCTTGAATCAGAGCATAAAACTGGACTCATAAATAAGGACAATAATCAAATGCAAAAATTGTCCCGCAGTGGTCTGGGCGCTAAACTCTGTTCCCATAAGAACACGGCAAGTGAAGCAGCATCCGGTTTGGCCAATGCTTAGGAGGGTTATCTCCCTCTCGGCTTGTCTGATGTGGGTCTGTGTACGCTAATGGGAGCTGGTGCACGTAAAATCCATCGTGGCTCCAATGTCCTCCAAGTTGTTAAAGGATACCTCTGGGGGTGCTGATTTCAGGTAGGGGTTGGTCCCTCATCTGGAATCGGTTCAAAATTAGGGACCAACAACTAGAAGTCCAACCCCCTTGGGGACACTGGAACCCCTCTTTCCATGGATAGCGTCGTCTATCATGGACACGACAATAACAACAAAAGCAAAAATTAAAAATGATGCAAATATACTGACCTGGATATTTTTTTTTTGAATTACGATCGAACTTTGTTTAACAGAGCTGAATTAACCACTGAGTTAAATTTTACTAAACACACCAAGAAAATAAATAAATATCATTTTACGGCATTTATTCCATGCTTACTTACATTCTAAGTCTGGCGGCAATTAAACCTCACAAAAAGCTATATCAATATTTTATCGAAAAACTGTACTAGAAATCATCCGATTTGGACTTAAAGATTTTACAGTACTATGATTTAGTGCTTAGTGTATGATGTATAAAATTTGTTTTTAACAATACAGAATGCTCCAAGATGCATGAGGAGTTTTATTATTTACAAAATTCTGTAATTAAAAAAAAAATGTTTTTCAACAAGTAATTTAAATTTGTTATATTAGAAAACGTATGAAAAGTTCTATTTTTTAATGATTTATTCTTTATTTTCACTTGTACATTTTCATTTTGTGTATTTTGTAAGTTAATATTGCATATCTTTAAAAAAATCATGTATCTGCATGTCGTATATTCACATTCTACTATTTATGACAATTTGCATTAAATTAAAAAAGTTATCTGGTTAAATAATTATCAGCTTTGTTGATGATTTTTAATCTGCAGTTTTGGGTACTTACATATTATCGCAGTAGTCCGCCGAGACGAGCGATTTTTTGCAAGATACATGCCAGACAAATTAAATTATTGATGGTTCCGAATACAAATGGCAACTGTTTGCCGGCACATTTCATGAAAAAATAATTTGGTGGGAATGACTGCTGGGATAATATGCAAGTACCCAGTTTTCTGCAAATATGCAAAATTCCAAAATAATTTTTCCAAAATGTTCATAAGTTTTACAAAATATCTACTTTTTAGACAAACAAACAAACAAAAAAAAACAGTGAGGGTTTGAACTGACAAATGTTACAATTAAAGGATTTCTCATCTAATCTTGAAGTCAACTGCGGCTCCAGTGAGGGCAGGGTGCGAACTGAACATTTTCTCCAAGGGGGGACATTTGAAAGAAAACATTCTCCAGGGGGGGGACACTTGAAAAGGAAAAGGAGAGAAGATGCAAATGCTCCTTTCACATGATATTTCTTGACAAATGCAGTCGCCGGCACGTGTGGAACTGACTTATATTCAAACAAAAGTCATCGATTATCTGTTCTATGGAATCACAGATACACAAGCTACATACAATATACCTGTATTGGATGCGACCTTTGAGGGTTTTTAGCTTAGAAAAGAGACGAAATTTTAAGGCAGTCGCCTTAGAGTATAGTAACAAACGATAACATACAACCTTCATTTTGACTTCTTGACTTCAATCCCAAATCTTCACTCACTAGTTTAACATTTCTTCAGCAGGGGATAAATAGTATCCCTGGCAGGGATCCATTAATATTTCTCTAGCCAGGGATATTACATTCTTCAGCCGGGGACAATCCTCGGCATTCCCCCCATCAATTCGCACCCTGGGTGAGGGGGTTATGAGGCCATGGCACCCTCCGAAAATATTTTTACAACTTTAAATTCTCATACTTCATGATTTCCCTCGTTCAATACGTATTTTGAACAATTTATAGACCTATGTAAAAAGTTCAATGACCCCTCCGAGAATTCAGTCTGGAGCCACCTTTGCTTGAAGTTTCCAAATAAGGATTAAACATAAGCACAAATCTCTTTATTATTTTACCAAAATACCATAGTACGTTGAGCCATATTAAATGAATAGCTAAGCCTCAATATACATCCTACATTTTTTTTGGGGGGGGGGGGACCAAAATTGGCGATAAATGTAATATGGCCTTGAATTCTGTTATACATTCTGTTTTTAATATTTTCCATAACGTTTTAATAACATTTTTTTTTGTTGTTGTTAAAATGAAACGAGGGGTTGAGGGTTTTGGAGCCCCCCCCCCCCAGACAGAAAAAACAATTATTAGTTAATATTTTTTAAATCTATATTGTTTAGATTCTTAACCCTAAATTTTTTTAACAAATATTCAAATTTTACTAGTGTCTCCAGTTTGAAAACATGTTTGGAAAAGCAATTTCGCAGCTACTCTCTTTCTTTGGCACCGTCAAAAACGGCATTATATGCACGAAAAATCAAGGTTAAATGTATATTGAAGCTGCGCCAAATAAATATATCCTGATAGCGACAATCTTTCAGAACTGTTGGGGAAATAAATATGCCGATTATTAATGCTTCAAAATGTAAAACAAAATTTTAATGTAAAATCCAGTATAAATCTTCAAAATCCAGTTGAGTTGGCAGTTATGGACAAAGCTTAGTGAGTAGTTGTCGTTAAAAACTTACTCAAAAGTCCAAATCATTTGCAGTGCAATCACTCAGTGACTTAGGTGAACGCACTTGTAATTTAATTATTCTGTATTAGCTATGTTTTAATTAAATATCACAGTTTCTATTGTTTTAAACACAAGCAATAGTAAAATTTGCACATTTAAATTAAAAATAGGTTTAAAAAATCATAAGGTGAGAAAACAATTTCCATATTTTGAAATACACAAAAAATTAACAAACTACAGGTAAACTTGCAATGATAATAAGAAATTTATAGTTGTATTCAATATAAATTACATATTCAGAAGTTTCTAATGTGGCTAATTCTATGTCAAATAACACCGTGACAAAGAGTTTACATTAGCTATAAATTTAATTAGCCTAGCAAGGATAAAAAAAATTAAATATCATTATTATAAGGCACAGACATTAGAAAAGTTTTTTTTTCTTCAATAGAAATCGCTCCAGCGTATAAATATTATCTTTGTTGATAAGATTACTGTTAATAATGATAACTTAGAGCATATGAAAAAAAGAAAAAATATATACTAAACTGACTAATATTTGACTGACTATCATGCAAAATTATACTGCATCATAAAACCTTTTTAAAAATTACACTATAAATTAATAATTAACAATTTATAAAACAAAAGTAAAGCACATTTAATAATTTTTGTTTAAGTACTCATTATCACGTTAAAAAATATTGAAAAAAACCCACTAGTACACGGCTAAAAAATGCTAACATTACGGACGAACGATGTTTATTTACATATACGTACATACTCAGACACCACCGGCTTAAAACCTGCAGGATACATATTGGCAATAAACTGCTAATACCTACAGGGTCCGTACTGGCGATAAGCTGCCAAAGCTAGTCATACCACTTGCGATTTGTTTAACCAATCAGGAGCATTCATTTAAAACACTATGTGGGTATTGTGGGCGCGTTCGAGAATTCATCGGTTGTGCACCGGTAACACCGGTGCACGACCAGAACCTTCGAAAAGGCGGAGCGTTGGGCGGAGCTCTGGAATTAACCGCGTTCGAAAACGTTTCGGTCATGTAGCGGTTGTCTGCTCAGCGTGACCAGAACGCAACCAGAATGACCCTGCTAGCGAGGTGGGTTATTCCGGTTATTAGTGTAGTGTTGCCAATGTTTATTTCTGTTTTCTTGGCTTGGAATTGGATGTGGTGAGGATGACTGAAACCGGTTGACAACCGTGACGTCACTTAACCAAAGAATGACCGCAACCGGTAGCACCGGTGCATAACCAACCGGTGAATTCTCGAACGGGCCCTATGACTAGAGACATTCGGGGCCTTCGCAATTAGTAACGGGCCTGCGCGTGTATTTTGATGAGCCATCCAAAGAGGCCTACGGATGCTCGAGTCTTCACGTATACATCAGGCATTTCTTAACCTTCCCAGTGCTTTCAAACGTTATTTAATATAGTTTTAAGTAGTAATTGTGTTACTAATTTGTGTTACTAAAAGTACGAACTCATGATTAATCTGTTTGCTATGATACATATTGACATAAAGAAAATAGATGCATATAATTTGAAGGAAAAACAAAGTAGCGCTTACTCTCATGATTCACGATTGCTTATTTTAGTTTCACAAGTGGATATTTAGTATACTTTAAAATAACTAAATACACAAGACATTTTTATAATGAATATTTCATGAACGTAGTCGTATTTCCTATGTTATTTTAAACAATTCAAGATTAATCTTTAACAAATTATGTATTAAAGCGCATTTCAGTGTTTTCGGGATATCCTGTATATTGGAGAAAATTGATAAAATACGCTCTATAGCGCGATCCCTGAATTAATTATTCTTTAATAAAGACATTTCATGTAGTCTATATTATTCTTTTGTCGCTTTCTCAATCAAACTTTGGAATTGAGCAAGCATAATGAACGCTTGTACAAAATATTAACTACATTTGAAGTTTCTGTATAAACGGGCAAAAATCAATAATTTATAATTTACTGTATTTCTGCACTGTACCAGATGTAAGTCTAAATCACATAATCAAGGCATATATAACTGATAAATAACATTTTCAACTGGCAAAATTAAATTGTCTAAATAGTATCACAACGTGATGCTTATTTACAAGAATAAAAACTACTCAAGTAAGTAATACGCGATTTCTGATTAAAATAGTTTATTTATAAATAACACATGAGTAATTATTCACTAAACATGATTTACATACATATTTTTAGAATTTTTAAATACATTATAAAAGTGTTCACGTACCTTTACATTCAGAGCAAAATGTTCAAATTTTAGGATAAATTTTCATGAAAGAAAATGGCGCAAGATTCACAAAACGATTACCTACATCTAAAGTTCTTTAGTACGACAAAAGTATAAAAAAATTGTTTTAAAATAATAAAATAATATAACATTTATAATACTTAGAATAATAAAATAGAACACTGTGACTGGGGGAAAACAGGCCTCAATGATAAACTCATTTTTAGTGATGGCAACTCATACGCAGGGCCCGAGGCATTCCACTTCCACCTCCTGTACCCGTCGCGTGCAGCACGCAGCGTTCTTTCTCTTTCAGCTGCCCACGTGCAACAGGAACTTTACTATTCTTTGTACCTGTCTCGCATTTTATTGTAAAGTTTTAGTATTGTAAAGTTAATTGTTAAGTGTTTAATAAATGTATTTGAAGGGTAACACGTGTGTAATAGCTACAGCTGAGACAACCCAATTTACAGACGTCAGTTCTTATGTTTATTGGCGTCTGATAAAAATGTGATTTTGCCTAGCGCGATTGTTTTGATTAAGTCTTCCACGGGAAAGTTCATGGAATGCAGAGCGCTTTTGGATTCCGGATCACAAATAAATTGTGTTTCAGAGCATCTTTCCAAAAGGTTAGGTTTAAGAAAAACAAGGGTGTTCGCTCCACTTTCAGGACTAAATGGAACTGATATTACTTTGAATTATAAAATAAACACTAGTATTGCGAATAAGGAATATACATTCAGCTACCGAGCCTCGATGGAGTTATGACTAAAGTTTGAAGTGAATTATTAAGCGGTTTTCTGGCCAGATTGATAAGTGGGCGATATGTTATTTTTTTTTTTTTTTTTTTCCATGGGATGCATCAAAATTAAAATAATGTTATGTGTGATTTAGAGACTCTACTAATAGGGAAATAAACATAATACAAACTTAAGAGCAGCACATGTTTTAAAACTTTCGCAACACTCATGAGCAATACTGCCGCTGGCCAAAATCGAGACAAACGACTGATTTTGAAATCAATTTCGTAGTATAATTGTATTTTATTTTGAAGAATTTCCATATTTAGAAATATAGAATGGGTTTACTTACTTAACACAAATTTTGTGTTAAATAATCTGAAATCAAAGAAACAGATAGTTAAACGTTACTTCGAAATGCTATATCACAGTTGCTAACATATCATGTATGGAATACAAACACTTTAGTCATTTTTGTAAATATTTCTTATAATAATAAATAATTGAAAAATTTTGCTATTTTTAACGCTAAAAATTCTCTTTACAAATGTGGTTAGTTATTTTCCTACATATTGGTATGCTATATCGATATAGAGCATTTCGAATAAGTTTAAATTAATTTATACAAATGTAAATTTGAATTATTTTCATTGTTCATACTATATAATTAAAAAAATTATTTAACTTCTGAATTTTTTTTATGCTTTGTAATTTTATTTTAAAACTACAAAAGTGTAAGATGTAAGATTTTTGGGCCCTAAAATCTGTAGGCCCTGGGCAGTTGCCCCGTTTGCCCCTGCCGGTAATATGGCACTGGTAATAAAATAAAACACATCTTTTACGAACTTTCAGCAAATTTGAGGATGCTAGACAATTAATGTCCATTCTCTTTCACAGATGGCGCCATCAACGCTCCTTTAAATAGGAAAAATCAAGCGAGTAGCAATTGTCAAGCTGTATTTAAGCTTGACAATTCAACTTGACTCCTGCAAGCTTGCTGCCAGCTTAGAATGAGTTGAACTGTCAAGCTTGCATTAATGCAAGGGCGGATCTAGACACTTGTTTCGGAGGGGGCGCAAATCGTGAATACTTCTTTTATCTAGTGTAAAGTGCACTTAATATTGGTGAAAACTCCATTTATGTAGTGTAAATGTGCTTTTCTCGGAGGGGGCGCGCGCCCCTTGCGCCCTCCCCCTGGATCCGCCTTTGCATTAATGCGTCAAATTCAAAGAAATGTCAAGCTTGATTTAAGCTTATGTGCTGTCAGGGACGGAACGTCAAGCGCTCCTTTCTTAGCTACTCGAACGCTTAAGCAACTAGCTTTAGATGAATTAAAAAACTTACCTTTAGCATCTTCAGTCGCTCTTACAGACTTTTATATGGATGACCTTATAATGGGGACAAGTAACTTGGAATTAGCTAAAGAGTTGATACTCCAGCTTGTCCAGTTGTTTGCAAGGGCAGGCATGACCTTGCATAAGTGGGATTCCAATGAGGACAGTCTTCTCGAAGGTATTACAAGCAAGGAACACTATTCATTTATGGATTCGGAAAAAGCGACTCCGTTAAAGTTCTAGGAATACTATGGAAACCCCAACTTGACTGCTTTTTATTTAAAGTTACAATTCAACACAGGGACACTTATACGAAACGTTCCGTGCTGTAAGAAATTGCGAGGATATTCGATCCTCTCGGACTAATTGGTCCTGTAGTGACAAGGGCAAAACTGTTCATGAAGGAACTTTGGCTCTTAAATTTAGACTGGGATGCTTCGCTACCAGTCGCTCTTCTGGAAAGCTGGCTAGAATTTGTGTCACTGCTACCAAAACTTGAAACTTTAGTTATTCCAAGACATTGTTGGAATGAGGATAATATCACTGTCCACGGGTTCGCAGATGCGCCGAATGCCGCCTACGGTGCAGCTATTTATGCACAGTGTAGACGACCTGATGGCACTATTTCAGCTCATCTTCTGTGCAGCAAATCCAGCATTGCTCCGGTAAAAACAGTCACTATTCCTCGATTAGAACTTTGTGGAGCATTGTTGCTGGCTAAACTCATGCAAAGGGTTAAGAAGACCTTAGCCATTAATGACTGTGCCACAATTTTGTGGTCAGACTCCAATATCGTTTTAGTAGCTTGAATAAATAAATCATCTCACGAATTTAAAACCTTTGTGAGCAATTGAGTAGCAGCCATACAAGAGCTCTCTGTTAGATGTCAGTGGCGACACGTGTCTTCGTAGGAGAACCCCGCAGACTTGATATCCAGAGGTTTATCTCCAGAGGATATCCTAAATAGAGAACTGTGGTGGACTGGCCCATCATTTCTAAAGGAAAAAACCGAAGTAGTAGAGACTAGCGTTCCAGAATCTGTTGTGGACAATAGTGACTATTTGCGGGAACTCAAACCGAACATTAATTTGACTGTTGCATTAGAAAATTCAGTTTTGGGTCATATTCTTGAGATTACCAATAATTATGTAAAACTAATTAGAATATTAAGTTTTGTTTTCAGGTTTCTCAACAATTCAAGAAGTCAGGTAAGGCTTCAAGGCTCCATCTCTACAGACGAATATAAGGCCGCAGAATTAAGGTTAATAGCCTTGGTTCAATTGCAAGAATTTGGGGAAGAGTATAAATCCTTAAAGGAGAGTAAACCCCTCACAGGTAAGGGATTTTTAAGTTCGTTAAACCCCTATTGTGATACGAACGACGTCATCAGGGTTTGGGGTCGTCTTGGAAATTCCGATCTGGATTATGACGCAAAACACCAGATCATACTACCTGCAGGGAATAAATTAACTTGCTTGATTATGGAGTATTTGCACAAAAAATATTTTCATATTGTTCCACTAACACCCTTGTATTACACAAGGCAGAGGTTTTGGCCTATAAAGGGCAGAAATCTTGCGAGGAAAATTGTCCATAATTGCTTAATTTGTACAAAAAACAAGCCTAGGGTAGTAGAGCAATTAATGGGAAATCCTCCCTCGGAGAGAGTTACCGTGAATACCCCATTTATAAACACAGGTGTAGATTTGGCTGGACCATTTCTCATTAAGTATAGAAACCAACGAAGGGGTACATTTCATAAGGTTTATATTGCCATTTTCGTCTGTATGGCCACTAAGGCTGTTCACATTGAGATAGTTTGTGACTTAACGACGCAAGCATTTATTGCAGCATTAAAGAGATTCTTTGCCCGACGTGGCAAATGTAAGACCTTGTTTTCAGACAAGGGATCAAATTTCGTGGGTGCCCATTCAGAACTCAAACGATTGCATAGATTAATCAATTATCCAGACGAGATACTAAGTAAGTTCCTTTCCTCGGAACAAACTAAATGGTCTTTTATCCCGCCCGGAGCTCCGAATTTTGGAGGACTCTGGGAGGCGAGAGTTAAGTCTTTCAAGCACCATTTATACAGGGGGGCAGGAAATACAAATTTCAATTATGAAGAATTTTTAACTATAATTACGGAAATCGAAGGAATCCTAAATTCGAGACCATTGACTCCAATTTCGTCAGATATCAATGACCTAGAGGCCTTAACGCCAGGTCATTTCCTAATTGGTCGGCCCATAACCACAATTGTTCAACGAAATATTGTCGATGTTCCCATCAATCGTTTATCAATGTGGAAACGAGTTGAGAAATTGACTCAGACTATTTGGAAGCGCTGGAGCTTAGAATATCTGAGCCATTTTCAAAATCGCAATAAATGGAAATTTTTAAACTGTAACGTCAGCCCAGGTACGTTAGTAATTGTAAAGGATCCCAATCTTCCTAAATGCAAATGGCTTCTTGGAAGAATAGTAGAAGTTTTTCGTGGTAATGATAATTGTGTCAGAGTGGTCAATGTACGAACTGCTGACGGAATTTTAAAAAGACCCATTTCAAAATTGTGTATACTCCCTGTAAATATTGATTAGAATTATTACTGTAATCGAAAAATATTCTGGACTTAGTTATTTCTGTTAATTACTTTTGCTTTATTATGTATACTAATGTATAGTTTATTTTCATTTATAATTGAACCATGTTAATTGGATGGTATTGCTGATATATATTTATGTAATGTTTATTATTGTATTGGAAATTTGTAGTATTTGTTTGTTTGTTTGTGGTGGTTGAGGTGTGCGCTGCGGCAAGAACAGCCGGCATAACCTCTAATGATTTAGTAAGACTAATCAGGAATTTCGAGGACACAGGGGGAAAAAAAAAATAAAATAAAAAAAAAAAACTTCAAAAGAGAGAAAAAACACCCATTATTTCCTTTTTCTTTCCTTTCCTTTTCTTTCAAACTTCCTGGCACGAGTATCAAAACAGATGTTGACTGACGATTTGTAGAGGATATATATTCTCAAGGTACCCAAAATAACCATATCTAATTTTTGTAAATCATTCTTGCTCAATTCCTTTCACATAATTAAAAAAAAAAAAACTACTTAGAAACCGAACACTAGGAGAGAGCCTCCAGAAAATTTCTTGAGCACCAGCAATCAAAACCACTCAACTCCAGAACACACAACTTAAAAACGTCCACAACCAAACAAGAGCCGGTGTAGTAAACGAAAAGCTTTTTTATTTGAATTTAGAAGACACCAAAAAGCCTGCCACGAGGGAAGGGGGTCGGTAATGTTCATTTCCTGTAGTAATAAATTCTTTTCATCCCTAAACGCCCTGCATTCAAAAATATAATGATATTCTGTACCGACTGCAGCCAAACAAATACCACATAACGGCGAGGGAGTGAGTTTAAATTTGTGCAGCCTTTCTTCCGTAGCAAAACTTAGAGTGCGAAGACGGGCAGTTAAAACGTCCTCATAGCGGTTTCTAGACCATTTGTAAATGTCTTTACCTAAGTGTGCATTAGTTGTTGAATATTTACAATTCAACCACCAGTTATCAAGGTGAGCGTTTAAGCAATTTTTGAAGTGTTTTTTAATGTCGTCCGGAGCAACACCGCTGTAAGTATTTGTAGCAAAAGGACCATGCTTTGCTAAACTGTCTGCCTGTTCGTTAGCTTGAATCCCCATATGGCCAGGGACCCAAATTAGGGAAATGTTAGCTCCGTGTAACTTGGCCATACGAAGGTTGTGGTATAACTGTAATACTGCAGCCGGAGATTTGTAGGTAGTAGTTTTGAGGCTTTCCAGAGCCGATTTGCTATCCGTAAGGATTAGATAGTTGCCCGTGTGTATTAAACTAGTTACGGCTAAATTTATGGCGAGGACTTCGGCAGTAAATACCGAATTGATATGATTGATTAGGTGAGCTCGGTAAATAGTGTTACGAGTGTCTACTGCTGCAACAGCAGTTTTTTGATTATCCTTGGAAGCATCTGTAGCAATAATGTGGTAATTTTCGTAAGCATTCTCTATGTATTCATTTAAACTCCCCCTAATTGCTTGGGGAGGAAGGTTTTTATTTTGAAAGGGAAGGTGTTCCGAAATGATTTCTACAAACTCCGTACTATGACCGAGAGGCCAACGAGTGGGAATTAATTGAGCAGGCGTTATCTGCAACCCCTCCAAATACCTCTCTAACAGAGGTTGGGTGCAGTTTAAAGAATAGTTGAGGTCAGAGTATGTGCCGCATTTAAGGAGAAACACCGAGGAGAGGAACTCCCTGCTCAGCGAAAGGGGACATTGACCAGATTCCTTATACAGTTTAAAGAGGGGGGTCCACATTGGGAGACCGGTCGCGAAGCGTAAGGCCGCATTATAAACCACATCCAGGCGTTTTAAAGTGGAAGGAGCAGTGCTACCATATACAGGGCACGCGTACTCTAGGGTACCACGAATAACGGCGTTAACTAAGTTGAGAAGGTCGGCTGTACGACAACCCCATCTAGAGGAGGCAATGGCTTTTAGGAGATTTAAACGTTTAAGAGCTTTTTTCACGATGTAGTTAACGTGGTGTTTAAAATTGAGGTTGCTTGAAAAGAAAACACCAAGAACTTTTATGTTCATTTCCCAAGGGATGGCAGCACCCTGGATTTTTAAGTCAGAATTTGGGGGGGCAGTTTTCCGGGAGAAGTTAATCGCAGCACATTTGTCGGGCGAATATCAAGTTTCCAATACTTGCACCACTGGTGAACCCTATCCAGGCTATTCTGGAGTTTTACTAACGCCGTGGGCATGGACTGATCTGTACAGTACACCAGGATGTCATCCGCGTATACGATTACTTGACTTCCAGAGTCTATTGTCTCAAAGAAATCCCACAAGTATATCATAAATAAAATGGGCGATAGAACACTGCCTTGTGGAACCCCCCGGTTAGACTCCAGCTTGCGGGAGAACACCCCCCTCCATTTAATTTGTATTGTCCTGTCGCTAATCCAGTTTTTAATCCATAAAGCCGTCCTACCTGAAATCCCTAAAGTTACCATTTTGTGTACTAGGGCATCCCTCCACACCGAGTCGTATGCAGCATTAATATCTAACTTCACTGCGACTACATACTCCCCACTCGTTCTTGCTTTTTTGATGTCGTGATGGAATAGATACAGAGCTTTAGTACTATCCTTAGTAGGAAGAAAGCCAAAGTGCCGATCGTGAAATATGTGCTTTTCCATTACCCAATCTAAGATACGTTTAAGGAGGATTCTTTCCATAACCTTGCACCCCACCAAGGTGAGGGCAATAGGTCTATAAGAACTGAGCTGATTTTTTGGTTTGCCAAATTTCCAAAGAGGGAGAATAATCGCAGATTTCCAGTCTGCAGGCACCGTACCAACCCGAAACATGCTGTTAAAATCCAGCAGCATTTTTTCCCGATTGGCATGACTTAAAGCCTTGAAAATAAAGCCCGTAACACCGTCTTCACCAGGAGTGGTGTTTTTCATTTGGCTTATAGCTGTATTAAATTCTTCCAGTGTAATATCCCTGTCCCAATGCTCATTGTCACCGCTGAGGTCATACGGGATCCCTTCCAAATTCCTGCTACTGCTAAACTGTATTCCGAACGCGTTAGCCTGATTAACAGAATCGGCCACCACGGACCCTTGATGTTCAAGAAGGAGGTGAGATCTACCCTCCGCAGACCTATTGCTCAGCGCTTTTAGGATTTTATATATAGTACCATTCTGAGGGGTAGCACAGATGTCAGCCCAAAAGGCCCTGGCCCGTGTCTTTGTATACCGTTTAAGCTGGGAGGAGAACCGTTTATATTCTCTCCAATAATCTTTGGACAGATATGTTTTGGATAAACGTAAGTATTTCCTTTTTTGACCCAGAAGCCAGGCACAGCGCGAATCCCACCAAGGAGGGCTAAGAGGGGATATAGGATGCCTTTTCATATGGGTACGGAGCTTTTCTTTAAAGAGAGCTTGGAAGTCATGGAAGGCGACTGAAGTCCCGGACGCCATCGAAACATTGATAGCCCGGGAAATTGCTACCCAATCTGTGTTATACACCATGCGTTTTGGAGCAGAGAAGGGGGACAGGTCAAGGACAATGGGAAAGTGGTCTGAATCGAAACTGTCAGAGTGTACATAGAGGTGAAAATTGGGAAAAATGTCTGCGCTGGAAAGTGATAAATCAATCAGGGACTGCGTACCACTCGGAGCGATATGCGTCGGAAACTTAGTGTTTAAGATGCAAGTGTTGCTGTTAAGCACCCAGTTAAAAATTTCCTCAGAACCAATTGTATTATGTGCGTTACCCCAAGCAATATGCTTTTGGTTAAAGTCGCCCAAAATTAGATAGGGGCTTTGAATGTACTTCATAAGGTCACGGAACCAGGTACCAGTGACCCGACCGCACGGACAGTACACATTGACTATGTAAATCCACCGAGACGATATCCAAATTTTAACACACATACTTTCTACATCATTGGTTGAGCAACTACCAATGTCAACTTGCAAAGAGGGTAATTTAGAGTGGACAGCAGTGAGGAGACCCCCACCCCGCCCAGGCCTGTCTTGCCTGTAAATCACCATCCCTTTCATATTAAAGGAGTCGCTAGCCTTGAGAAAGGATTCCTGCAAAACCACTACGTCAGCGGTAGAAAACGGACGGAATTTAAGCCAATGACACTTTGAACGAATGCCCCTTGCATTCCACTGCACCACAGAAAAGGAAAAATTAGCAGCCATCCTGAAAAAAAAGGGGGAGGGAAAAACAAGAAAAAAAACCCTCAAACGAAAAAGGGGCAGCAACGAAAGAGAAGAAAAAAAAAGGGGGGGGAGGGGACTAGAATTCCTCGTCCATGTTTTCCAGGCCCAAAGCCGATACTGGCGGGCCAGTGTCGGCACTGCTAAAAATTTGTTCTAGAGTCTTTGAGAGTTTGTTTTGAGAAATTTGGTCTGGTCGATATGTTGGAAGTATGTTCTGAGTTTTTCCAGAGGGACCCGCTTTGGGTTTTTTCGTTTTCCGTTCTGGTGATGTATAATCCTCAGATTTAGTAGCTTCAACTGTGGTGATAACACGTTCCTGGACTAAGCCAGAGAAATTCTGCATTAGACTTCCGAGAGCCTGTAGGAATATATGAGTTTGTTGCTGTAGGACGTTTGTCATAATCTCCTGGGAGCGCTGTAGGAAGTGCTCGAGAGTAGCTTCTAAGTCTTTCTTAGAAATAGAGTTGTTTCCGGTGACAAGGGTCTTGTCGTGAATATCGTTCTTCAAAGCAGTCGCGAAAGTTTTTTGATTTGCAGGAGCTTGAAAGCGCCGCCTTGCCTCGGTGATGGGGAGGTGATTGTCAGCTTTGAATTTAAGAAGGTTTATTTCTGTAGCTCTCGCTGAGCAATTAATACTGGAAGCCTCGTGTGCTGCATCACAATTGCTGCATTTCAGTTGTGTTGACTGACAGCTTAGAAAACTATGATTTCCGGCGCATTTTTTACAAACCGCTTCGTATTTGCATTTTTGAGCTATGTGGTCGAAACGCCAACAATTTAGACATTGCCGAGGGCGATCATAAAATCTTTTAATCTTCTCAATCATGTAAAATATTTTTATTTCAGAGGGGATGTTGGTACCAAAAATGGTGATCAGTACCGTTTCTGTAGGAACTGTTCCAGTGGGACTTTTTTTTGTAAAGCGGCGAATTTCTTTGATTTTGAGGTTATTTTCAGCCTGTAATTCTGTTCCTAAATCTTCAAGCGGGATGCTAGTTGCGATGTTATGCAATAAAAAGCGGGAAGTTATATTTTCTTGTTGGACGTACGGGCGGATAGGTTTCTGAAGGACGTCTGTCATTTCCGCCAGTTCTTTTGCACAGTTCAAATTTGACGTCTCAATCATTAATTTGTTATTTCTCGTAAATTTAAGGTTTAGTATGTGACCGCTGAACTGCAATTTGCTAGTCAGCTCTGCTTTTAATTTATGTGGTTGGTTACGGGGGATGTTACCATCCTGGGCTTCTAAAAAGATGACTATGTTATTTACTCCATTAGCAAAAGCATATTCCAGTTGGAGGGGAGGAGGGACTTCTTCCCTGATACAAAAACTTACGTTAGACACGGCTACACCGTCTGCCACGTTGAATTCCGAATGCATGGACATGAATGCAGGTAACCGCCCACAAAAAAACAAGACACGGGGGAGTTACCCCAAGAAAAGGAAGGGAGAAATGCACTTACCTCGTGCTATTCTAAATTAAAGGAAAAAAAAACAACTAAAAAAGGAAGTAAGAACACCACCTACAGTAGGTATAACTATAAACCCAAGAGGGGAAAACAAACCGGACGAGCAGCGCACCCGCCAACCAACACACCTTCCCACATGACCAATTTGTAGTAACTTTACTGTTTGCTTGTTGGTTGAATGTTAAAACATTCCACGGGGGCCGGGATGTTGCAGCCCCTAAGAACTGTGCCTGTCGATGAAAGCGCCAAATTCTGGCAACCTCCCACACTTGTGGAACTTCAAGAAATTTACGTCAGATACGATACGCTCTCGAATCTATCCTGGCGGACCTATTGTGCGTTCGTCTATCTAATTTTTTAGTGCTATAGTGCACCTAAGTATTTTGTTATAAATTATGTAATATATAAAGTTTGTTTGGCCATTTAAGTGTTTTTAATTTCGTAAACCAGCGACCTGATTTTCATTAGTTTTTTTCTCGCACTCTTTTACACTGTCTGTGTTATTTTACCTTTTAAAATCAGTTTAAATTTCTGCCTTTATCTTGTTTAAAAAAAGTTTAACGTTTCTAGTTTTCGCCTATAAAGATGTTTTTATTGTTTTTTTCAGAAACATGCTTTTGTCAGTCTTCCTACTTAAAAAAAGAATAAATAAATTAAAAAAAGTAATTTATTTTAAAAAATTCATCTTAACATGTAAATTACAGGTACTTAAAAAAAGTAAATAAAATGATTGTTTCTTCATTACAAGTGCTGCAAAATATTTTTGTATTTTATAAATAACGTAAATTTATGCATTGAAGTTATGAAATGTGCATAGAAATTATAAGTTGTGCAGATTTGGATAAGCTCTACACAAGTCCTCCGTCCAAGGCAACCACTCTTAAGAAAATACCCCTCGTGCAAGTTTAGCTTAAACATAAAACAAACAAACAAGCCCTGCACCTAGTTACGCCCCTGATTTAAAAACAAATCTTTATTTACAGCAATCTTTCATTAAAAATACGTTACTAAAATATCAAAATACAGATAAAATCCAAATGCACAACTTAAAAAAAAAAAAAAAGCCATGCATTTTTTATGCTTTGATATGCAAATAAATAAATAAAATGTAAAGAAATTAATTTAAAAATCTTGTTAACTATTATTTTCTTCTAATAGTTTCTTTAGCTAATGAAGTAAAACAGTAATTATAAACCTTGTATTATGAAAGCCCTTTTGTGTGCTAAGCAGATAATATTTTTGCACTTATTTAATTGAACAAAGCTGGTGTCAAACAGTAGGGAGTTTTTGCTTACCGTTTCTTCCTACGTTAACGCTAACGCTATCCGCTATTCGGCGTACTTTGACCAATCAGATTTCGGAATTTATTCGTGCGCATGCGCTGTACTGTTCAATGGCATTTAACGGCAGCGTTAGCGTGAGTGAAACCGCTATGCAAAAACTCCCTAGTATAAAAAATGGGTCAGCTCATAAAATGAATAATTTTTAATTTTAAATAGTTATAAGCATAATACGTTTTAAATTTAAAATTTCCTTAGTCACTTTACATTACACTAGTTACAAGTACAGTTGTACACATTTAAGTAAATTTAAAAAATCTGATGTGTCCAACACATGACTTCCTTGCACGTCCATTAGATCAAAAATATTTTCGACGCACTTCCTCTAAATTTATTTGTTTGAAAGAGATAAAATATCAATAATAGTAAGGTTTAGCGATTTCTAGCCAAATATTTCGATATCGTCAAGCTGAGTTCAATTTGAAAGATTTCCTTCTGACACTTTATTTGGCGATATTTCACCAAAAGCCGACAAACTTGAGATAGTCAGCGAGATTTTGGGGATAGCCAAAGTAGTCATTGACCACAGACTTTCAATGAATTGAATGCATCTATACACCTCAATGTATTCAAAGTCATTTGGCTCACCATGTAAATAAATTCTCAGTCGATTGCTGTCAAAAAAGATATTGAAAACCGTTAGATATTACAATAGTTCTAAATACAAAGTTAAAAAATCTACGGGTTAAAGTTTTAGAGTTATACAAAATAGGAAATAATTTTTGGCGCCAAATTTGGCGATATTTCGGCGAAACTCGTCAATGTCGACGACATTTGGCGAGATTTTAAGCATAAACCAAACAATGACAGATTATCGCCAAATTTGGCGATATTTCGCCAAAACTCGCCAAGAACGATGACAAATGGCGATACTTTGGGCATGGACCAAATGACTGACTATCGCCAAATTTGGCGATATTTCGCCAAAGTCGAGGACAGACGGCGAGATTTTGGGCATGTACCAAACAATGACTGTCTACAGTTGTATTATAATGAAGATGTCCATAGACATTAAGGTACTGAAATTCTTTTCGGTGGTCCTGTAAATAAACTCTCCAGTAGATTGGAACCAAAAATCGAGATGCACAACTAGATGTTACAACATTCTTATATATGAAATTTCATAATAGTTTTTGAGATTTGAGAGTTAAATATGCACACACGTACACCAAAAGTCGCTAAGCTTGGCGACTTTTGGCATAGTTCTTGAGGGAGGCACGTGACCGTGGTCGGACCATTACCTAACTTATGTGGTAGGACGGTATTGTGCTTGAAATGGATGAATGCCCCTAAAATTGCTATTGACCGTAGTGTATTGGAAATCTTTTGAGTGTTCCTGTAGCAGAACTATAAATGATAAAGACACTTTTTTTAATGGAGAAATTCATTTTCTAACTCTTTACAGCATATATCACTTCTGAGTCGTTTGAAATAGCCCAATAACTCTAAAAAACGCTTTGATGAATTTCGGCCCATAGAGCGTAATGTATCTCGAATCTTTTGGGCGGTCCTGTAGATAAACTATTCAGTCGAATGGAACCGAAAGGGTAGGTGCACAACTAGATGTTACAACAATCCTAAATATAAAGTTTCAACATTCAACGCCTAACAGTTTTTGAGATATGCGAGTTTAATGAATTTCGGCCCATTGAGTGTAATGTATTTCGAATGTTTTGGGCAGTCCTGTAGATAAACTATCCAGTCGAATGGAACCAAAAGGGGAGGTGCACAACTAGATGTTACAACTATCCAAAATATGAAGTTTCGACATCCTACGCCTAATAGCTTTTGAGTTAGGCGAGTTTAATGTATTTCGGCCCATAGAGCGTAATGTATTTCGAATCTTTTGGGCGGTCCTGTACATAAACTATCCATTCGATTGCCACCAAAAGGGGAGGTGCACAACTAGATCATAGAACAATCCTAAATATCAAATCTCAACATTCTACGACCAATAGTTTTTGAGATAAGCGAGTTACATACATACGTACGTACGTACGTACGTACGTACAGACGGCATGGAAAAACTGGCCACAGTAGACTCGCCACTGGTCAAAATGAGTTGCAGACGCGTTAATATGATCGTGCATGCTAGCCTACGATGAGATGCATCGAAAAAAAATTTTAAATTAAATTTAGAGGTAGTCAAAATCGGTTTTTATGTCGAAATTTGGCCCCCAAAATTTTTCGGGATCACATTACTTCCTTATACTACGTACAAGGAAGTAAAAACGTTCCCTCTACTACAACACATTCCCATAACGTTTTTCTTTAAGTTTTATGAACACTTTGCCCTGTGACGTGGTGGTAAAATGAGTAAGTGTTCTATTAGATAAATTGTCATATTTAAAGAATATTAAATAAAATACTAAATAAACAGTGACGTTATTTCATATCTTTTAGAGCACTTGTATTTAAGTAATTATCATTTCATTTTTTCTATTTATGCTTTATAACATCAAAAATTGGTTCTAAGAATTCAGTATCATCAAGATTGTCACCATTCATTCCAGGGTTCTTGACTACCGTGCGGCTCTCACTATAACGGTTTGGAATTTTGGGAGGTTTTCTCCAGCTGTCATGTGAATATGCGTTTGAACACATTAGAAAGTTCTTCATTCCAGGCATCCCCCCCTAGGCAGATTACTGCACGACGAAGTACTGCATGATCTGTTTTGTGTAAGCGTTATCGGTTATGTATTTCCAGAGTTCAGCCATTATGAGAACGGACTAAGATACCCATCTCTGTTTTTCCGCTCACATATACTTCCTCACAAAAAAAATATATTATACAATTACAAATATATTAAATGTGTATAAAATGTATGGCATACAAAGTAACAGCAAGTCTAAAAACAATTTTTACTGGAAGTATCATACCATGCACGCAAAAAGATATTTCTTCGGAGATTCAGACATTTCTTTATTCTCTAAAGCTATATATCATTTTATAATGGAAATATTTCTCTTATATTCAGGGATCCGTAACTTAACATAACAAAATTATAACGTTATTCGGCCTTGTAACAAAATAATTCGTTATACAATTTTTATATGTACAAATAACTGCTTGATTTTCGTTATGTATTAGTTACGTTACATTTTGTATTTTGTTATCATACCGTAACAAAATTACAGAATGAAATGAATACATTATTGCAATAACGTTATTCAGAATAACGTTATTCAATGGTATACTTATAATAACGTTATTCCGTTTTGTGTTATACTCGGAAACTGAACAAAAAGTAACAGAATGCATTCGGTTACTCATGCTAACCCTTTAGTTTATAACGTTTAACTCACATAACTATTTAATAACGATACAGTATCAATTAGTTATAGAATATAGCATTTCTCTGAATAACATTTTAAATATGGTATGAGACCATAACGTTAAAGGAACAGAACGATATTTTCATACCGTTATAGCTCACATAACCAATGCAATAATATTGGAACATTTCGTTACAAATTATAACAAATTGTTGTCAATATATTTAAATACGGTATAAGATCTAACGGTTCAAATAACGTAAAAAATAAATGATCCGAATCAGCAGCTTTTCGGACTGAGAGGAGGGTGAATGAAAACTGCTGTGTATGAGATACCCGGACTGAAGTTTTGTACGTGGGACACATTTGGGGGCTGTTTAGGAGCATAGGGAAAGGGGGGGGGGATTTGTCTCCCACTAGATTCCTGTATGTTGTTGTTGTTGTTCTTCTCGCTTTTTCGTTTTTTCCAATATGGTAACTATATGTTGAAATAATTTTTGCCCCCCGCCCCTGGAACATTTTCTGTCGACGCCCGGGCCCAGGAGTCGCGAGTCAGACAGTTTGAAAGGGGTATATTGAATAATGTAAGAGTATATGAAGAGGTACATAATGTTGAAGAGAAACTTTTTTTTTTAATTAGCTGGCGCATGAGCCAGATTACTTGAACTTCTAATGCCGAGATTCCAAAAAGAGTCAATGAAGTTTTAAATGAGTCTATATTATTCCAGGGCCGTAATGGGGGACGAAAATAAATTTTCGCACTTTAAAGGATTTCTTCTTATATTTCTGTTTATTTTTAAATAAATAAGTTAACCCTGTCTGGAGCACAATCAGCTGGGGCATGCCACCTTTTTTACGATAGTTCAAACTATTTTGGCTGAAGTGTTGTCCTAGCGTTTTGGCCTATCGCGCGGCTGTCAATCTGAAGGTCTGTAGTTTCGGATATCGAAGAGAAATCGTTTTTCATTAGCTGGATTATTTAAACGTCTAAAGCCGAGACTCAAAGGGTGTCGATGAAAGGTTTAAATAGGTCTACATTATTTCAGGGACGTTGAGGGGTAAAGATAATTTTTTCTGTTTTAACAGTATTTTGTTTTCTTTTCTTTTTTCACTGAAAAAGTCAATTTGCTGGTCTATTAATAAAATTAAATTAAGGAAGTCGAAGTTAGGGGCGTATTGAGGGATATGCATCCCCCTCATCACCGAAATTTTTTGATGAGTTATCATATGCTTTTAGATTTTTATGTCTTGCAGAAATTCCATTTCTTTATTCCAGACACTAATGCATATCTTCATCCCGAAGAAAATACTGTCTACATTTCTGGTCAAAATAGAGAAAAGTTTGTGAATCTGAACTAGAGCATTCTCGACAACAGTAATTCATTTGAAGAGATAACTGGTTTACGTGCTTAATACCAAAAGTGATATCAATCTTTATGAATTTCCATCATGTGCAATCATTCTCATTATCTATCCCATTTCTTACGGTGAGGGATGGGGGAAAGCCCCCCGGGTACTTCAAAGGTAATATGAAGTACCCGGTGAAGTTTGTTCATGAGGAATCTGGTTCACCCAAGTATGAGTGTCTCATGCATGCGTAATCATGTGTACTATGATTCACATTAGCCACAAAGAGGATTTGCAAGTGACAATTCTGGAACAATGAATAAAATTTCCCTGAAGAAATGTGAGAGTCTTAAGTTAGCACTACAGTGCTATTAAAATCAAGCAGGTTTTTTAACGTCAACATAAACTGTCTACACAATTTATCACGGCGACGCACTTTTCAAAAATGTGTTTGCTAGATAACACGGACGGGGGGAGAGGGGGGAGAATAAAATGTTGAAAGTCGCACAAGGTTTTCAATTTTTGATAATTGATTGCCAAGTTTGGTGCCAAAAATAAGCCTTCAGAACCGAACAAGCTTTGCGATCCCTCCCAAATTTGGCTAGAAAATTCCAAACGCAACAGTTTATTACGAAGTATAGGTAAAATATTCCTGGAGAATATTGTAAAATAGTTTTAGTAGGCGATTTTAATATAGACTTTAATTCCGAAGAAGTATTTTATAGAACAGGCAAGACAAATGCGGTACACACATAGATTATGATACACTTTCCAAATGGTATTTATAAAGGTGAAGTACAGTTAGAATGTCCCTGACGAAGATCGTTAAACAGTTTTGGAGGTAATATTTTATATACAGTGTGTCCACTAAAATCCCTTGTTACTCTCTTAATTCCGGAACGGCTTCTGCTATTTTTTATAAACCTGGTGTCTAGGTTTAATAAATTGGATATGAGCTACTGAATGAGACCACTCACAGTGCCACCTGGTGGAAAACTGGGGAGTTAGCTTTCGTATCTCGAAAACGGTACGAGATAGGGGAAAAGGTGAATTGCAAAGTTGTAGAGCATATATGGGAAACCGCCGGCCCGCGGACCGGATGTGGCCCGCCACGGCTTTGGATCCGGCCCGCGGAACATATCAAAACCCTGAATAAAACCCATATAAACCATTCAACATCCCATATGAATCCCAATAATACGGCCCGCGACTCCGCTAATATCCTGAAGTTTGGCCCGCGACTACACTAACATCCTAAAGTTTGGCCCGCAACTTCTCAAAGGTTGCCCATACCTGTTGTAGAGCGTTATCGATTTTGTACGAAAAGAATACTTATTGACATGGATGTGAAAAACAGAACGGTTAAAATGTGCATTTGTATTTTCGTGATTTCCTGTACTGCGACGTCACGAAATGTGAACAGACTACACTACACTTTCGGGCAAAACACCTTTCCGGAATGTAGCACAGTGGTATTGCCACAGTGGTATATCCAAAGGACTCTGGTTCAAGCCCCGAGAGTTGTGTCCTTGTACTGATCTCAACATCAACTCAACGCAACTTGCACTTAATGTGCGAAATTTTTGCAGTGTGCAAATGCATATGAAACGTCACACCTGTTCACTTGAAACCACTAGTATAAAAAAGACATCTTGGGTTTCTATATGTTGAAGGTCATAGCCATGCAGCGATTTTCCAAAGCTGAATATTGGGAGATGATTTCACTGTACGGTGAATGTGAACGCAAGGCTCGATCAGCAGCAAGGTTGTACCAGGAACGTTTCCATGCAAGCCCGAATCCTTCTTATCAAACCATCCTATTTGTTGTAAAACGCTTAAGGAAGACAGGCTGCATAGCTAGTCGAGCTCGATCTGGCAGACCAGCTAAGGTAGGACGACAAGTTCAACCAGATGAGGTACTAGCATACGCCCTCGCATGCCCGAAATGCAGTATAAGACATATCAGTGAATATTGTGGCCTCTGAAAAAGTCAGGTTTGGAAAATCCTACAAGAATCAGGCCCTTATCCATACCGACCAGCACTTCAGTAGGCTTTACTGGACGTATAGAGCTCATAATAATAGAAAGTGCCTGCCCTGCCACGAATAGAAATTTATTTCAATTGAATCTTGCCATATTTGGAAGTTCTTCCATATTGCATAGTTTTATGCATATTTGGACTGATTTTTACTTAGTTGCAATATCTCGTTTGTGGGGTATTCACCTTGGAATTTAGTTAGACGAGGTTCTCCAGCAATCGGACCATCCCGCCCGACTACTATTGTTTGGAAATTTATTTTTGTTTTACTGCAAAATTAAAAAATATGATGTGGACAACACATGACTTCCTTGGGCGTCTATTAAATCAAAAATATATTCGACGCACTTCACCTAAACTTATTTTGTTTGAAAGAGATAAAATATCAGTAACTAGCTGCTACCCGCGACTTCGTCCGCGTCGGCTTTAGAATTAGGTCCCGAGAGAAATGTAGCATGTGTGAATAACAAATATTGTTGCGACAAAAGAAACTGAATTTAAATATTATTTGCTTTTTACTTGTTTCAAATGAAGTATAATGCATGGTAGTATACTTCATTTAAAATAAGAGAATATGCAGAGATACTAAATTTAGATTTTATTCAGGCATTTGGCGAAGAGAGACAGTTACGACAGTATTTGCGAACTGTTTTGTAAAAGAAATATTTATGCTATATGCATGAATTTTAGTCTATGTTAATCAGGAATAGAGCAGCTTTCTATTAGTGAAAAAGTTTGAGAATCGGTTCTGTAGTTACAGAAATACCCAGAGAGCGTAATGTATTATAATTATTTTGAGTGTTCTTGTAAAGGAACTATTTGCGCTACATGCATGAATTTTAGCCTATAATACTCAAGAATAGTGTAGCTTACTATCAGTAAAAAAAAAAGTTTAGGAATCGGTTCAGTACTTATAGAGATGTACATAGAGCGTAATGTAATTCTTATTAGCATCCCTGTAAAAGAACTATCTGTGATATATGCATTAAAGGTAGCCTATAACAGTTAGGATGCCACCAGTGTCTAAGAAGTTCTGCTCTCAAAACTGCAAGGGGGGGGAGGTGCCAGGTTCAAACCCCGGTCGCGCCTGTCGACCTAGCCGCTCCCAGTTTTCCGTGGTTTTCTAAAAATACCTCGCGTAAATACAGGCTAGGATCCCCTAGAAAGTCCCCGACAGAGGAATTTCCCATATAGGCCTAGGACCCTAGTGCAGTCAATCGGTCTTAATCCAAAAACAAACAAACTATGATACTCAAAAATAATGTAACTTTCAATCAGTGAAAAAAGTTTTAGAATCGGTTTAGTAGCTACAAAATTTCCATAGAGCGCAATGCATTAGAATTATTTTGAGTGTCTCTGTAAAAGAATTATTTATGCCATATGCTTGAAAGGCTGCCTGTTTGTTAATCCAGGGCATAAGCTATTTTCATTAGAAATTTTTCTAAATCCGTTTAACCATTTTTGTGTGATTCAGTCAAAAACATCCAAACACACAAACGTACACATTTAAATTATTGGTAGGATTTGGAAATTTATGAACTTTAAGAAACACATCTGGACTTTTCTTGGTACTTACGTTTTATCCCGGCGGTCATTCCCGCCAAACTGTTTTTTCGTCAAATGAGTTACCAAACTGTTGCCAATCGTATTCAAAAGCATTAATAATATCATGTGCCCGGCATTTATTTCGGCAAAAAATCGCTTGTCTTGGCGGACCACCGGGATAATACGTAAATACCCTTTTCTTTACTTATGCTTTTTAATTTGGCGTAAAATCAATATAATTTCCATGTTTTTCAAATGCATGTGATTTTGCAAATAGAATTTCTGCTTCATTTCAAAAGCATAAATCATTTTGTGTGTGCGATAAAACGTCTTTTAATTAATAGTTAGAAAAGTAGTTAAAATTTCAAAATTCTGAGCCTCAGGTGCACTTTACCGAAGTTATGGGCTCAATCATGCTCAAATTTACAAAGCTCTGCTTTCTGTAGATTTGTCTGGAGAACATTCATTTTTATTATTACAGATAGATAGATTTGGTATAAAACTGGCTTAATTTCCGTGGTATTTAATGTTTTTTCCGATGCACGCGCTCCTTTATTGAAGTAATAGCATTCTTGTTAGCTCAAAACATGAATCATTTGATGCGGGCGAAACTCGCCAAGCATGGCAACGCAAAAACGGTTTTTAATTAATAATTAAAAAAGTAATTAAAAATCTAAAATTCTAAGTAGCCTATAACCATCTCCAGGGTCCCATCTATATCTAAACCAAAATGCATCCTAATCGATTCAGCGGTTTAGGCGTGAAAGCGTCATAAACAAACAAACAAACAAACAAACTCACTTTCGCATTTATAATATTAGTTAGGATAGTAAAGTTTAGCGATTTCTAGGCAAATATTTCGATATCGCCAAAATGAGTTCAGTTTGAAAGACTTCCTTCTGACACTTTTATTTGGCGATATTTCACCAAAAGCCGACAAGCTTCAGATAGTTTGCAAGATTTTGGGGACAGCCAAAGTAGTCATTGACCACAAACTTTCAATGAATTGAATGCAACCATACACCTTAATGTATTTAAAGTCATTTGGCTTGGCTGACCCTGTAAATAAATTCCCAGTCGATTGCAGTCAAAAAAGATATTGAAAACAGTTAGATATTACAATACAGAGACGGCCCGAGGGGCGTGCGGGGCCCCAAGCGAAGCGCAAGAGCGGGGCCTCTTCTCTACCATGTCTTATGAGATAGCAATAAAATGGCCCAAGAGCGGGGCCTCTATAAGCGCGGGGCCTTAGGCGACCGCCTACATTCGCACCCCCCTTGGGCCGGCCCTGTACAATAGTTCTAAATACAAAAGTTCAAAATTCTACGGGTTAAAGTTTTAGAGTTAGGGAACGTACCCATACTACGTGATCTATTTTTTAACATTTTCGACCCCTCCCTCCCCTCAGTGACCACTCTAGATATACTACGGTCAAGACCCCCCCCCCCCTCCCCTTTAAGTTTTTACATAGTATTGACAAAAATGATTTTTAATCATTTCGCAGGCAGAAAGTAGTGAAACAAATGAAAATGAAAATAATTTGACTCATATTCGTTATTATTAATACGGCGTTTATTGCATAAGCCTGCATGCATGCTTATAATTACTAGTAAGTTAACTGTAAGTTTAAGAAGCACTAAATACTGCGCGCTATATTCGAATATAGGTCGAAAAAGCGCGAGATTTCTCTCGGCGAAATCGACTACGTAACAAAAATCTATGTCTCCCCCCCCCCCGCTCCTGTGACTGAACGTAGTATTTTGAAGACCTCCCTCCCCCTCATAAACGGGTCACGTAGTATGGGTACGTTCCCTTATACAAAATACGAAATAATTTTTGGCGCCAAATTTGGCGGTAATTCGGCGAAACTCGCCAAGACCGACGACATATGGCGTGATTCTAAGCATGGACCAAACAATGACTGACTATCGCCAAATTTTGCGATATTTCGCCAAAACTCACCAAGGACGATGAATATGGCGATCTTTGGACATAGATCAAATGACTGACTATCACTAAGTTTGGCGATATTTTGGTAAAACTTGCCTAGGTCGACGACAAATGGTGAGATTTTGGGCATAGACCAAACAATAACAGACTATCGCGAAATTTGGCGATATTTTGGGCATTGACCAAATGACTGACTATCGCCAAATTTGGCGATATTTCGGCAAAATTTGCCAAGGTTGACGACAGACGGCGAGATCTTGGGCATGGAACATACAACGACTGTCTACAGCTGTATTAATTGAAGATGTTCATAGACATTAAAGTATTGAAATTCTTTTGGGTTGTCCTGTAAATAAACTGTCCAGTAGATTGGAACCAAAAATCAAGATGCACAACTAGATGTTACAGCAATCTTATATATGAAATTTCAACATTCTACGACTAATAGTTTTTGAGATTTGAGAGTTAAATACATACACACGTACACCAAAAGGCGCCAAGCTTGGCGACTTTTGGCGTAATTGTTGAGGGAGGTACGTGACCGTGGTCGGACCATTCCCTAACTTATATCGTAAGACGCTATTGTGCTTGAAATGGATGAATGCCCCTATAATTGCCATTGACCGTAATGTATTGGAAATCTTTTGAGTGTTCCTGTAGGAGAACTATAAATGATAAAGACACTTTTTTTAATGGAGAAATTCATTTTGTAACTCTTAACAGAATATATCACTTGTGAGTCGTTTGAAATAGCCCAATACCTCTAAAGTACGCTTTAATGAATTTCGTCCCATAGAGCGTAATGTATTTAGAATATCTTGGGCGGCCCTGTCGATAAACTATCAAGTCAAATGGAACCGGAAGGGAAGGTTCACAACCAGATGTTACCACAATCCTAAATATAAAGTTTCGACATTTTACGCCAAATAGTTTTTGAGATAAGCGAGTTTAATGAATTTCAACCCATAGAGCGTAATGTATTTCGAATCTTTTGGGCGGTCCTGTAGATAAACTATCCCGTAAAATGGGACCAAAAGGGAAGGTGTACAACTAGATGTTACAACAATCCTAAATATAAAGTTTCAACATTCTACGACCAATAGGTTTTGAGATATGTGAGTTACATACGTACACACGCACGTACGTACAGACGGTATGGAAAAACTGGCCAAAATAGACTCGCTGTTGGTCAAACCCAGACAGCACAGCAAATTTGCATGAAACTTGCAGCAAGCTTGATTTATCAAGTCAATAAACTTGAATTAAGCTTGAAAATTTCAAGCGTGTAAGCATAATGCAAGCTTGAATCAAGTGTTCAAGTTTACACTTGCCCAACTTGCATTAAGCTTGACATAGCAAGCTTAATTCAAATTTAAAAAAATTTCCTAAAATATAGATTTCCTTAATACATGGGGTGCCGGTCGGCGAACTCGCCCTATATATTTTATTTTTCCACGCATTTTCCCCTCTACGCTGAAACCTCAAGTTATTTTAACCAGTTTCCGTCTAGCGTCCGCGACTGGGATCGATCTCGGGACCTAAGGCCTTGGAAGCCAGCGTCCTAACCACTATAACAACCTAACTCGAGGCGATATGACTAAAGTTTGAAGTGACTGTTATGGTTGTCACGCCGTTTTTTTTTGGCGAGATTGATCAGTATTGCTCTATCTTCTTTTATTTTTCCATAGGATGAATCAAAATTAAAATAATGTTATAAGTGATTTATTGACTCTACTACTAAGGAAATAAGCATAATATAAACTTAAAAGCAGCACACGGTTTAAAAATTTCAATATCGAAACACTCATGTTGGGCAGTATTGGCTAAAATCGAGACAAACGACTGATTTTGAAATCAAATGTCAAGCTTGATTTAAGCTTATGTGCTGTCTCGGAAATGAGTTGCAGACGCGTTTATATGATCGTGCATGCTAGTTTACGATGAGATGCATCGAAAAAATTCTTAAAAGTAAATCTAGAGGTAGTCAAAATCTGTTTTTTCGTCGAAATTTGGCCCCCGAAATTTTTCGAGATCACATTACTTCCTTATACTCCGTACAAGGAAGTAAAAAGAAGGATAAATTAATTCGTGAGAAGAAAGAAGAAATCGGTCAGACATACCTACTATTGACAGGCAGTCTTAAAAAACTCAAAAAAAAAAAGTATGTGCGTGTAATCTTTACGCGCGATTGAAGTAAAACTTCTTTGACGTTTACGACACATATCACTGAAATGATTAAACTTTAACTTAAAATAAATATCATATTATGATTTAATTATATTTATTATTCATGTACTTTACAAAGATTATATAAATGTTATATTCATATTATTCATTGGAAATAGGTACTTGGATGTCATCATAATTTTTATGTATGAAATTATAGGGTTGTGGTAATTATAATGTGAAACATAAATTTAACTCTCTAAATTTGCTAATTTTCTTGAAAATACAGCATCTATCGTTGTACCGAAACGCGTTGTTAAGTCGAGAAGTATTCATAGTTAGATGAAATTTTTCTTTTAAAAAATCAACTAACGACTGAGATTCTTGAGAGCGAAAATTAACATTAAAATTATCCAGTAAGAATCATCGGTAATTCATGATAATTACTTAGAATCCAGGAAGTGTCCATGTTGTAGTATTATTCTTTAACTGTTTTCGTATACTACTGTTCCGCCTGGTGGTTGGGTCTAATGGGGGGAATGTCCATAGTCTAGTATTATACTTTAACTGTGTTCTTTAATTGATGCTTTCCTGTGTTTGTTGGGTTCGAATGCAGGTAATGTAAATTTTTTTGTGTTTTTCTATCACAGTGTTCTTAAGCGTTGATTTCGTCTGCTGGTAGGTTTCGAATTATTATTCTGTATCCGTGTTTTTAAACTGCAGGTTCTGTCCATTGTTTGGGATTGATTGCAGCCAGGGTCCGTTTCTTACGTACTAACATTTCTTAAAATACAGCTTTTGGGCAAAATAATAACAGACATGACATACATAATATTTAGGAGTTTAATGGCCTAACGGCCAATGTAACTGGCATTTTACAAATAATAATATCACTTCGCTTCGAAACTATTGCCTATATTCATTACGAAATAGTATTATAAGACAATTATGTAATTAAAACACATCTGAAGCCAGTAATTACTGTATATCACGCCCATAAGTCTATGTATTTAATTTTTTGAAGTTCTGCTAATTCAACCATCTCTTTACTTCGCCTCGATGGAAATATAAACAACCTGAGATGCGCAGTTACGCAGTGTGCGTAGCGCCATCTGTTTGCAACAACGGCGTTATCCAACTTTCTAAGCGAAGTGTCCCCTCCTAAAAATCTACCTTCGTGGGATCGAAGTATGATCCTCCAACAGTGTTCTTAAACGAAAATTTCTCTCTGCTTTTTAGGTTCGTTTGCAGCCACTGTCCCTTTAATTGTGGTGTTCCATCTCCTTGTTCTGTCTGGAAGTTGGGTTAGAATCCAGGAAAAGTGTTCTTAAACTGACGTTTCCATCTAGTGTTCTGAGGGACTCTCTACACACTTGGAGGCCCAGGGCGCAGATACTTTTGGGGGCCCCTGCACAGAAATATTCCGCAGAATATTACTTAATTAAATTAATTTAAAACCAATTATCATTCCTAAGTTAACCATACGTAAACATTTACAAATCAGTAAAATGTCATAACAGATACCACTGATATGAATTTTTCGATTTTGAAATGTTTTTATGGGTATTTACAGCCGTCACACACCTTTGAAAAGATAAAAGGAGGACCATGCTGAGGTGTCCGAACGAATTTGCGAATATCGAATTTATCGAATGTCGAATCGAATGCATAATTTTTAGCGTTACAAGTTATATTAAATTAAAAATTTTGAATATTTGTGATGAAATGCAGTAATCAGAAATTTTTCTCTTGAGAGATAATTTTAGTAGCTATTATGATTACATAAAAGGAAGTTTTGGGAGCCCCTAAAAATCGGGGGCCCAGGGCACGTGCCCCGAATGCCCCGCCGTAAATCAGTCCCTGCAATCGAACCGGGACGGTCCGTCCCGGTTCGATTGCAGGCAGGTTCCATTTCTTTGTGATTTTACAAAACCATGTATTGTATATTATTCATCTAAAAATAAGGATTATCGAGAACCTCCTGTGAGGTTGGGATTACATGTAAAATATTATGTTGGACTAGCTTTTACCCGCGACTTCGTCCGCGTCGGCTTTAAAGTTAGGTCCCGAGAGAAATGAAGCATGTGTGAATAACACACATGTTTGCGACAAAAGAAACTGAATTTAAATATTATTTGCTTTTTAATTATTTTAAATGAAGTATAATGCATGGTAGTATACTTCATTTAAAATAAGAGAGTATGCAGATTTACTAAATTTAGATTTTTTTCAGGCATTTTGGCGAATAGAGACAGTTATGACAGTATTTGCGAACTGTTTTGAGTGTTCTTGTAAAAGAAATATTTATGCTATATGCATGAATTTTAACCTATGTTACATCCATTTTACGCCAAATTAAAAAGTGTATGAAATAAGTAACTCAAAATGAGTTACACAAAGTTGACAATTTTCAAATAGTAAGTTCGTCTAGACAACAGGAGTTTAAAATTAGCGATTATTCGTTTTCCCAAAACAGAATAACTAATATCTTGAAAATGAAAAATAATTCAAATGCAGATATTATTTTAAAGCCGGTTCTCGTCCAGCTGAATTATTTGCTACCAGTAGAAATATTTGGCGGCGTTAGGTATGCCATCATAGCAGTTATAGTACACTTTGGATATTTGCCAGCGCGGCGAGATGGTATAATTCGTGGTGCTAAGTACGCCAATCTACAAAGAATTACGTAAATGAAAATATGGATAACGGTTTTCCGGGAACCTTAAATGAACAGTAATTATAGGTTGTGAGCATGTGTAAATCGCCAAATAATGAAAAGTCGCCATGGGTGGCAAGCTGTCCTACCTGTTCCGTAGTTTTTATCAAAGAAAACATATGAATTACTGTTTTCTTATTAGCTATGAGCTAATTATTAAATATACATATACGCAAGTCGCCAAATTATAAAAATTCACCATAATTGGCCAATACGCAAGGCGTACCCTGGGTCTCACATAATTACAAATAGTGCAAGTTTAAATTTTTATGTGTCAAGCAACATGCAAGAACGAAGCAATGTGTAGCTCGGTAACATTCTATCTTATCCAACGTTTGAGTTTTGTTTGTTGAAATTATGTCTTTTTTACGAATAAGTCTTTTTAGGGGCCAAATGCCTCATACGAAATGCGAGCGTAGCGAGTCTAGGAGCCTTGGCCCCTAGTATGCTCAAATTTTCAAAGCTCTGCTTTCTGTAGATTTGTCTGGAGAACATTCATTTTTATTATTATAGATAGATAGATTTAGCATAAAACTGGCATAATTTCCGTGATATTTAATGTTTTTCAGATGCACGCGCTTCCTTATTGAAGTAAAGCATTCTTGTAAGGTCGAAAAGGTAGCTTTTTAATGGTTCTTCTTTTTCGGAGCGCGCACGTCACTTCCTTTACTGAGCGTTACTTCCGTCAGAAAAATGATTTGAGTTACTCCCTAATCGCCACTAAAGAAGTTTTACTTAAAAAAATCTGAGTTACTCCCTAGTCGCGACTAAAGTAGTTTTACTCAAAAAAAAAAAAAAAAAAAAAAAAAAAAAAAAAAATCATTCAGTTCTGACATTCCGATTGACCGAAGTGGGGATGGCATGGCATGGGTAAAAGATCTCGAACTACAAATACAAGAGTAAGTCAAAAAATCGAGGAATCTTTCTGTGATGTTATCTTTTGTCACAAACATAGCCAGAGGTTATTTCTGAGGAGGATGTGAAAGTCAACCTTGCATAAATAAACTTAATTTCTGCTTGACGAAAAAATATTAAAACTTATGCTAAATTACACGGGGAATGATATATCCCGATACATTCAATCTTTTCTTCTACCATGTTTTCTGACATCGTGGATCTTCTGTCAAATGAATTTATACTATGCTTTCCCCGTGCTCATGACCTTCAAACACTTATGCACTTTCATCGAACGAAAGAGAATCAAACAGTAGAAACTGACGTTAGTCCCTATAAAAAAACTAGGCGTAGCTTTGAAAATGGCAGCTTTACAGTTTCACGATTTCAGATTAGTTCTATCTCGGTATATCGGGACATTCAATAATTACGAAGAGCAGGAATGGAGATTACAGTGCTTAAATATTTTGTGTACTGATATATTTTTATGCATTACTTTCGTCTGTTCTCTATTACATACGATCGTACGCTAACTCGCTATCTTTATAAACCTCTTATACCTCATTAACGAAAAGAAAAAAAAAAACTGACCATGGTCTCTTTATGATTTTGTGATTAACTCTAATTCAGTTATATTTCAGTGAATATGAAAGAACCTCAAAACGTGCACTACTTCCAGCATTCACCCACCTGTCATAGAAAAGAAAGAAGAAAGAAAGAAAAGTAAAAACAAATTATCGTATTAAAAAGAATGCGGTGGATCTGATGAACAGAATGGGAATTCATAAAACAAACACTTGAAATTCCCCTTCTTTACAAATGCAACACATTTCACTCTCTTGTTTTCATTGAGAATTTATCTCATCACTAAGAAATATTCGTTACAAAATGCTATTCCACCCATCATACAGTTGAACAGACTGTGCAACTTCTGCCTACACCCCCCCCCGCTCAAAATAAATACTCGCGAATTAAAATCGGGTGGAAAGACTCTAGTCTACTTTTTGAACGCTTAATCTTTACCAAGTGTTCTCATAAATTAAATTCAACTCAAGCGAATACAATGTTCAGATGCTCGTGCACTTTAAACAGTTTGAGTGTACAGACCGTAATGTATAAGAATACTTTTTTGCAGACATGAGAAAATCGTAAAACCTACACTCACTAGATTCTATACAGGTTAATTAATGTTGACCTACGACATACATACTCAACTTGAACGATGGGCCCATAGATAAAAATTTGATCCCAGTAGAAAGCATTATATAAAAAGAAAAAGCAGTGAATACATTGAAGTGAGTGTATAGCATTTCGAGTCCTACTTTTCTATTAAAACATGCCGACCAGTGGCCGAATTTATAAAACGCTGAACATTGGGAAATGTCAGAAGTGTGCAGGTTCGGGATTCTTTCTCCTCGCTGGCTATCGATCTAACGGTCTAGAGTTTTGGGTGGTTTTCTCCAGATGTATGTCGAATATGCGTTAGAACCAGGGCCGGTTCCATAGTGAGGGTTATGTCATGAACCTGACAGAACCTACCTGATATAGCATAGTCTTGTTCCGGTTTTTATTTTTCATTTTAGTGATTTACTCGCCAGTAAACAAGTCCCCTTTGTTCGCCAACTTCATTCCAGATCACTTCAGTGTAATGTAGTGTATATTAAAGACAAACCTGCATATTGGGTGTCTGCCTGGGGTAAGGTGTCTCGAGCGAAGGACTTTTAAAGGGATCTAATGCGTATTCACGCTACATCTGGAGAAAACCGCCCCAAAACTCCAAAAAATGGGTATATATTTTTGAAAGCATATTCGTATGTATTGTTGGCAAATTTTGACTTTAACCCCCCCCCCCTCCACTAACATTTTTGCTTAAGACCGGCTCTGTATTGGGGGTAAAGTCGGTCCTTTTGAGGATCCGGTCCTCTGAAGGACCAACACCTTCTGACCCGGTCCTTTTAGATCCGTCCTTTCTGTCCGAAACAAGGAGGTTAACTTAGGCCCGTTTACATGTGAAAATGGAAAATCCCGCAATCGAACCGGGACGGTCCGTCCCGGTTCGATTGCAGGCAGGTTCCATTTCTTTGTGATTTTACAAAACCATGTATTGTATATTATTCATCTAAAAATAAGGATTATCGAGAACCTCCTGTGAGGTTGGGATTACATGTAAAATATTATGTTGGACTAGCTTTTACCCGCGACTTCGTCCGCGTCGGCTTTAAAGTTAGGTCCCGAGAGAAATGAAGCATGTGTGAATAACACACATGTTTGCGACAAAAGAAACTGAATTTAAATATTATTTGCTTTTTAATTATTTTAAATGAAGTATAATGCATGGTAGTATACTTCATTTAAAATAAGAGAGTATGCAGATTTACTAAATTTAGATTTTTTTCAGGCATTTTGGCGAATAGAGACAGTTATGACAGTATTTGCGAACTGTTTTGAGTGTTCTTGTAAAAGAAATATTTATGCTATATGCATGAATTTTAACCTATGTTACATCCATTTTACGCCAAATTAAAAAGTGTATGAAATAAGTAACTCAAAATGAGTTACACAAAGTTGACAATTTTCAAATAGTAAGTTCGTCTAGACAACAGGAGTTTAAAATTAGCGATTATTCGTTTTCCCAAAACAGAATAACTAATATCTTGAAAATGAAAAATAATTCAAATGCAGATATTATTTTAAAGCCGGTTCTCGTCCAGCTGAATTATTTGCTACCAGTAGAAATATTTGGCGGCGTTAGGTATGCCATCATAGCAGTTATAGTACACTTTGGATATTTGCCAGCGCGGCGAGATGGTATAATTCGTGGTGCTAAGTACGCCAATCTACAAAGAATTACGTAAATGAAAATATGGATAACGGTTTTCCGGGAACCTTAAATGAACAGTAATTATAGGTTGTGAGCATGTGTAAATCGCCAAATAATGAAAAGTCGCCATGGGTGGCAAGCTGTCCTACCTGTTCCGTAGTTTTTATCAAAGAAAACATATGAATTACTGTTTTCTTATTAGCTATGAGCTAATTATTAAATATACATATACGCAAGTCGCCAAATTATAAAAATTCACCATAATTGGCCAATACGCAAGGCGTACCCTGGGTCTCACATAATTACAAATAGTGCAAGTTTAAATTTTTATGTGTCAAGCAACATGCAAGAACGAAGCAATGTGTAGCTCGGTAACATTCTATCTTATCCAACGTTTGAGTTTTGTTTGTTGAAATTATGTCTTTTTTACGAATAAGTCTTTTTAGGGGCCAAATGCCTCATACGAAATGCGAGCGTAGCGAGTCTAGGAGCCTTGGCCCCTAGTATGCTCAAATTTTCAAAGCTCTGCTTTCTGTAGATTTGTCTGGAGAACATTCATTTTTATTATTATAGATAGATAGATTTAGCATAAAACTGGCATAATTTCCGTGATATTTAATGTTTTTCAGATGCACGCGCTTCCTTATTGAAGTAAAGCATTCTTGTAAGGTCGAAAAGGTAGCTTTTTAATGGTTCTTCTTTTTCGGAGCGCGCACGTCACTTCCTTTACTGAGCGTTACTTCCGTCAGAAAAATGATTTGAGTTACTCCCTAATCGCCACTAAAGAAGTTTTACTTAAAAAAATCTGAGTTACTCCCTAGTCGCGACTAAAGTAGTTTTACTCAAAAAAAAAAAAAAAAAAAAAAAAAAAAAAAAAAATCATTCAGTTCTGACATTCCGATTGACCGAAGTGGGGATGGCATGGCATGGGTAAAAGATCTCGAACTACAAATACAAGAGTAAGTCAAAAAATCGAGGAATCTTTCTGTGATGTTATCTTTTGTCACAAACATAGCCAGAGGTTATTTCTGAGGAGGATGTGAAAGTCAACCTTGCATAAATAAACTTAATTTCTGCTTGACGAAAAAATATTAAAACTTATGCTAAATTACACGGGGAATGATATATCCCGATACATTCAATCTTTTCTTCTACCATGTTTTCTGACATCGTGGATCTTCTGTCAAATGAATTTATACTATGCTTTCCCCGTGCTCATGACCTTCAAACACTTATGCACTTTCATCGAACGAAAGAGAATCAAACAGTAGAAACTGACGTTAGTCCCTATAAAAAAACTAGGCGTAGCTTTGAAAATGGCAGCTTTACAGTTTCACGATTTCAGATTAGTTCTATCTCGGTATATCGGGACATTCAATAATTACGAAGAGCAGGAATGGAGATTACAGTGCTTAAATATTTTGTGTACTGATATATTTTTATGCATTACTTTCGTCTGTTCTCTATTACATACGATCGTACGCTAACTCGCTATCTTTATAAACCTCTTATACCTCATTAACGAAAAGAAAAAAAAAAACTGACCATGGTCTCTTTATGATTTTGTGATTAACTCTAATTCAGTTATATTTCAGTGAATATGAAAGAACCTCAAAACGTGCACTACTTCCAGCATTCACCCACCTGTCATAGAAAAGAAAGAAGAAAGAAAGAAAAGTAAAAACAAATTATCGTATTAAAAAGAATGCGGTGGATCTGATGAACAGAATGGGAATTCATAAAACAAACACTTGAAATTCCCCTTCTTTACAAATGCAACACATTTCACTCTCTTGTTTTCATTGAGAATTTATCTCATCACTAAGAAATATTCGTTACAAAATGCTATTCCACCCATCATACAGTTGAACAGACTGTGCAACTTCTGCCTACACCCCCCCCCGCTCAAAATAAATACTCGCGAATTAAAATCGGGTGGAAAGACTCTAGTCTACTTTTTGAACGCTTAATCTTTACCAAGTGTTCTCATAAATTAAATTCAACTCAAGCGAATACAATGTTCAGATGCTCGTGCACTTTAAACAGTTTGAGTGTACAGACCGTAATGTATAAGAATACTTTTTTGCAGACATGAGAAAATCGTAAAACCTACACTCACTAGATTCTATACAGGTTAATTAATGTTGACCTACGACATACATACTCAACTTGAACGATGGGCCCATAGATAAAAATTTGATCCCAGTAGAAAGCATTATATAAAAAGAAAAAGCAGTGAATACATTGAAGTGAGTGTATAGCATTTCGAGTCCTACTTTTCTATTAAAACATGCCGACCAGTGGCCGAATTTATAAAACGCTGAACATTGGGAAATGTCAGAAGTGTGCAGGTTCGGGATTCTTTCTCCTCGCTGGCTATCGATCTAACGGTCTAGAGTTTTGGGTGGTTTTCTCCAGATGTATGTCGAATATGCGTTAGAACCAGGGCCGGTTCCATAGTGAGGGTTATGTCATGAACCTGACAGAACCTACCTGATATAGCATAGTCTTGTTCCGGTTTTTATTTTTCATTTTAGTGATTTACTCGCCAGTAAACAAGTCCCCTTTGTTCGCCAACTTCATTCCAGATCACTTCAGTGTAATGTAGTGTATATTAAAGACAAACCTGCATATTGGGTGTCTGCCTGGGGTAAGGTGTCTCGAGCGAAGGACTTTTAAAGGGGATCTAATGCGTATTCACGCTACATCTGGAGAAAACCGCCCCAAAACTCCAAAAAATGGGTATATATTTTTGAAAGCATATTCGTATGTATTGTTGGCAAATTTTGACTTTAACCCCCCCCCCCCTCCACTAACATTTTTGCTTAAGACCGGCTCTGTATTGGGGGTAAAGTCGGTCCTTTTGAGGATCCGGTCCTCTGAAGGACCAACACCTTCTGACCCGGTCCTTTTAGATCCGTCCTTTCTGTCCGAAACAAGGAGGTTAACTTAGGCCCGTTTACATGTGAAAATGGAAAATCCCGGGTTAAAGCGGAGTACAGGGGGAAAACTCGCAATGCATCATGGGAAAGCGGGGTTGACTCTGCATTAACCCTCCTTTCGACCAGGAATCTTTCTACCCCGCATTTTCCCCCCTAAGTAGGGGAAGCGGGGTAGAAAGCAGTGTAAGTCCCGGGATTTACTCCGCATTTTTGCACATGTAAACGGGCCCCTTATGGAGGTGCCCATGTTCCCCGTTTTTGAAGCTAACGACCACGCCCCCTCACTATCCCAGAACATCCGATATCGTCATTGGCATTCATGTAAATTTTCAAGAACAAAACTGCTGTATTTCTCATTTTTTACTGATTGTACGTAAGTTTACCTTAAAGCCACATCCTTAGGCATAATTTTAATCTTAATTCTGTAATACTTTTACTGTTTATTTTTAAATAATCAATTATTTTTAAACACGTATTATTAATTGGACATCAACGGAGAGCGTTTTCATTACTTTGTTCGCTTTGTTATTATTACTTTCTTTCAAGTGAACTAGGTCCTTGAAAATCAATAATAGTCCTTAAAATTTTAAATGTAATTTGGTTAGCAACTACATTTCATTTGAAACCTTATCCGTTTTCTCCCCCTCTGGTGTTATTCATTTTAACGAGAACTGCACTCTTGTTTCAAAAACTGCCCACAGATGTAGATTTAAATGTCACGAAATCATGTAAAGTATCGGTACCGGCTATTTCTATAAATGAATTTATAGGTAAAGTATCGGTATCGGTTATCGGTGAAAATGTGGTATCGGTCGATCCCTAGTTAAAATACGCAGATAGGAAAGCAGTTTCTATAACGTACATACGGACGCATACAGCAAATAATGTGAATTCGATTTTTTTCTTTTGAGTACATAAGTTTTATCATTATTATTTTTCTTAATTTTTTAAAGCGTTATTTAAAATTGTCTCGTTTGAAACATAAAAATAAAATAAATACTTCAAACGAATTTATACGAAAAAATTTTATCTCTTGAAATTAGTTTCAATTATTACTGATAGATAGCAGCATCAGACTTATACATGGATTTATATGACAGACTTATACATGGACTTATACACTTATACATGAATTATCAGACTTATACATGGATACACAGATTTTTGTAGTCAGAATCGGGGACATGTCCCCGATTCTGACAACAAAACTGGGGACATTTATAATTAATGCAATAATTAACACTAATTTAATTGAAAAACAATGCAATAATTAAAAATTGTCCCCAGTTCCATTTTTACATTCTGGGGACAATTTGAAAAACTTCCTGAAAATGGGGACTTTGGTCACCTTATCTTAGAAGTCTTCTGTTTCCTTAAACTCCATGGTGGTAGGAATAAATTTTTTAAAAATGTAAGTTGGCAATTCTAAATAATATTTTGTCCTTATTCGTTGCCATGGTAACAATGAGGAAGATAACATTCAGTTTTGATCCTTTGTTCGTACTAAACCAAGTTAATTGCAATTAGGAAATTAAATTAGCCTTTTATTTTCTTCTTGTTAAATAGGAATTTCGAATAAATGGATCAGGCTTTTACTAATGGACTTTGACATTCGAAAAATGCGTTTTGCAAGAACAATTTTTTTTTTATGGTTGCTCAATTTATTTAATTTGTGCTTTTAATTAAGCATTGTAAAATGCAGTCCAGTGACAGTCGGAAAGCATTCATTTTATCAAATGTAAGAGATTTTTACTTGGGTGAAGTTTCTGAGACCAAAATTCCCCAGTTACAAAATGCAGAAGCATTAAATAACTTCCTGGATAATCAAAATTGTAATGTCTTGTCTGCATATGTTGATGGATCCGGTGACGCAAGAGAAATAGTTTTATGTAACAAGGTATAAATTTGAATTGCATTTGAGTGAAATACCTGTATTAAAAATGTTTATGACTGTAAACAAAATTAGTGTTTCAAAGATATTGCAGACTTGTGTATAATATTCTAACTATCTGTAATTGCTTTATTTTTTCTTTTGAGTGTCAATTAGGGTGTTCACCCTGTCGGGGACTTTTATACCGTCCCCCGGCGGTAATTTCTGATTAATTTGCAATTTGTCGGTGAATTTTTATGATAAAATATAATTCAAATTTTAGGCCAATTTTAATTTTGAATATTAAAAAAATTGTGGAGCTTCCATTTTTACTTTCTGAACAATAAGAAGGAAATGGTTAATTCCTACTTTAGGGTGTTTCTTGGCGCGTTTCCAAAAATCGCAAATTTTTGGCGTGTTTTCCCGTCTTGTCTCTGGGAGCTGAAATGCTCCCTGGTCATTCTCAGATAATGGTAAATTTTATGTCCTTGGCTAAAAATGTCAATTAAGAGTGCCACTCATAGATGTTTAAATTTTTTGTCAACAATTCTTTACAAGCACTACACTGGGTACTAGTTTAAATATATAAAAAAGTGAAATTTCATTATTAAAAAAAAAAAAATTAAACTGGTAAATGTCATTACTAAGGCTTGTCCCAAACTTCAAACTTTATTATTTGAACCTTTATTTTAATGAACTGAAAAGCCTTAAAATAAAGGCAATAATTATTTAAGAAATTTTCATTTCTCTATTTTCAATATATATGAATCTTTAGATGTATGGAGAAAAAAATCTATTAACAGTACTTATTTTAAAATTGTCCCTAGAGGTAATTGTCATTACCAAGGTGTGCAAGTCTTTTTTATTTAGTTGTCTTCTAGATGGTGCTATGATAGTTATGAAACTGTTATAAGAACAGAAACATATGTTCTTACAAGAGATTATATCTTCTTTAGCTTAAGTAAGTAAGCACTATTTTATTTACTTGCTTTTGTTCCAAATTAATAGTCAGTGTATTTATTATGTGTCATTACCAAGTTCATTTTTACTGAAATACATAATTAATAAATTTAACTTTGCTGAATGATTTATAAAGAGCTTTGAGACTACATTCAGAATAAATATTGCATTAGCTTTCAATTGTTATATTTTAGCCGTAAATAGGCTTAACATTAAAAATGTCATTACCAAGGTGGTCATTACCATGGCATTCTGAAAACATGGTAATGATGACTAAGGACATGGTAATGACACTTCTAGATATTTTTTTAAAATTCCGTTATTCTTTAGTTGAAATTGTTGGCATTTTATTATTAGACTAATTTAGGTTATTATAAAGCTCTTTTTCCTGATTTGTTCTTATAAAAATTAACCTTAAGAGATGAAGGAAGACTACATTTTTATTTTTGATTACATTTTTTTCGGAGTTCAATTTTATACCATTTTTTATTATTATTTTTAAAAATGAAGACTATTGACTCTTATTCACATTCAGGAGTTCTACTTTTCTTACAAAACACCTACTAATATTTAAACTTGTAATATAATTTATTTTCAAATATATTATTTTTAGTTATATTTCATTAAAATATATCTTTTAAATGAAGATGATAAATGCTTCTATATATTTTACTTTTTTATAGAAAATAAATTTAAATTACAAAGTTGGAACAACTTTAAAAGTCATTTTTTTACCTTAGTTGTTGGAGTGTGAATATTTAATTTGTTTCGCTAATGTGCTTGAATATATCAAACAGTTTTTAATTTATGAGTTAACAACCCTTAGTAATTAACATTTATGAGACATTTTTTTTATACAGACAATTTTTTTTTAAATTTTCATTAGTGTTCTTAAAAAAATGAATCTGTTACAGTATATGAAATGCTGGATTTATTGGAGGGGGATAAAAATTATAAATCTCAGTTCCATTATAAATGTATTTTTATAAGTATCTAATAAGGATAGTTTTAATAATACTTTTAACATGTATTCTTTTATTATTTTGCAGTTACTGCTGGCTTTGATTAGTAGTTACGTTAAAAATGGGTAAAGTAAAAAAATGCACTAAGGAAGAACAGCTTGCCAGAAAAAGAGGGAGAGAAAGAAAATAGCATGAAAAAAATTAAGAATGATCCAATTACATATGAAAAATTTAAAGAGAAGGAACATTAAAGATATCTGAAGAGAAAAGAAGAACAGAAAATTAGAAGTATGTCTGATTTATCAGCAAGAGAACAGAGACAAAAGAGAAAAAAATGGAAAGCTGCAACAGCCAAATACAGGTTGACACATAAACAATTTCAAACCAAGCTACAGCAAATCAAATTATTTCTAAAGATATTGATAATCCTTTGTCTGAAATTTTCAGTCCTTTGTCATCAGAATGTAACTCTATTTCTTTTATAACTGATTTCTTTGAGAGTCCCCAAAGTGTTTCAAGACTTAGAGCTGGATTCTCCGCTCGTCGCTAATTTTTCGCCGCCGTTAACTCTGCCCCGCCTTGAGGTGGAGTTTTAGGGAGGAGCGTCAAGGGTTTCATGTGATTGGCTAAAAGACCTCCCGATGGCCTCCGGAATCGTTAGCGCAGTCGGTAACCAAACAACTGGTTCTGCCCAGTCGGCAGTACCGACGATTTCGGAAACCACCGGCGGAGAATTCTAACTGGCTGAAAACGAGTTCATAGAGACATCTGCAAAGTATCGAAAGATAATAAAGCTTCAGACTGCTCTGAAAATGGAAAAATCCAAGAGTGAAAAATTTAGGAAACATTATTATAGACTTTTGAAAACTAAACAGTCATTTCCAAAGAAGTCTGTCGAGAAAATCATACACAAAACAAAAGTATCACTTAAAATTAAAAAGAAGTTACTTGAGTGTGAAGTTTTGAAAAGTCACCTGAAGAATTATAATAATTGTACAACATATAAATAAAAACGACTTTTCACTAAAGCCATAGGAGGTAAAATTCTCAAAAATACCGAATGTTAAGCACTTGCAAAAATTTCCTTCCTTATAAAAGTTACAGAAATAATTTAAATTGTGAAGATTTGAGCAAGCATGATAGGAAGCAAAGATCATGCCTTTCATTAAAGGTTTGTTTCACAATCAGAGATTTTCTAGCGAATGATCTGAATAGCACCCAGTGCCCTGGGAAAAAAGTTGTAATTACATTGAACAAACAATATGTCATTGAAACTAATATCAAAATAGGGATACTCAACTTTCTGCAGGTGAAAGCCATTTCATATAGTTCAGCTTAAAGTAAATAAGAGAGATACTTGTTTATGCACTAAGCATGAGAATTTTCGCTTTATGTTAAACTAGCTGAAGTACCCGTTCTTCGCACGGGAATGAATGGACTTTTTGATATTACGATTTGTGGTGATTACTATTCATTGTAATAAACAGATATAGCAAAGTGTATATTGCGTTATATTGTGTCCAATAATCATGCATACCGAATTGCAAGGCAATCGTTTGTACGGTGCAGAAGGCCATGCGGCGTAGCGCAATCTAGTGGCGAGTTTTAGCAAAACGGATACGGCGAAAATATTTTTCGCATTCAGATATCGATGTATACGAATTTTCATGACTATCGGCTGGACAGTCCTGAAGTTCATGTGTTGACGCGACATTTAGTGGCAAGTTATAAGAAAATGGATAGCGCCAAACTCTTCCCCGTGTTCAAATATCTATGTATACCTATTTTCATAGCGATCATTTGCACAGTCAAGAAGTGATACACTGCAGGGCCATCCAGTGGTTCAATAAAGTAATGATTTGCTACAGCGCCGTCAAGTGGCGAGTTATAGCAAAATGGATAACGCCAAAATATTCTCATTGTTCAAATAGCTATGTATACTGATTTTCATAGCGACCGTGTTCAACTATCTATGTATACCAATTTTCATAACGATCATTTCCACAGCCAAGAAGTGATACACTGCAGGGCCATCTAGTAGTTAATTAAAGTAATGATTTGCTACAGCGCCGTCAAGTGGCGAGTTATAGCAAAATGGATAACGCCAAAATATTCTCATTGTTCAAATAGCTATGTATACTGATTTTCATAGCGACCGTTTGAATGGTCAAGAATTTGGCCTGCTGCAGCGTCATCTAGTGGCGAGTTAAAATAATAATGCATTGCAGTGTCATCTAGTGGTGAGTAACATCAAAAGGAACGCAGTTAGAATATATTCTTCGTGCTCAAATGTGTAAGTATAAAAAATTTTATGCCGAACGGTCGAACGGTATAGAAGTTGATGCTTTTCAGCGCCATTTAGCGGCAAGTTACAGCAAAATGGATAGTGAAAAATATTCTCCGTGTTCTAATATTCGCATGTACCAAATTTCATCGAAATCGATTGGACGATATTCGCATAGCAAACGGCTAAACGGAATAGAATTCGACGTTCTGCTGCGCCACCTTGTGGCAAGTTAGAGGAAAACGGATAGCATAAAAAGCTTCTCCATGATAAAAGACTTAGGTGAACCAAATTTCATGGTGCAACGGTGCTCAACGGTGCTGGAGTTTTTCAACCTCATACACTCATACCAACATTCATTTTTATCTATAACCAGTGTCATTATATATCCCAGTCTCAAATAAAATCCAGTTTCAAATCTAAGCCTCGCCAAAGTGCCAACATACGCCATTTTGCAAGCGTTTTTTCAGGAAATCATTCGAAGCATTGACTTAGCAGCAATAATATATGGGAAATGGTTCGACCGCGAAAAAGTAAAGCAAGCCTTTATTTGAAAAGTTGAATCCCTTAATACAGCCGAATTTTTTAAAATTATCAACTATAACGTGTTTTATTCATCATTACTCCGATGTACTAAATGAGAAGATTTCAATTTTCTGAAATTTGGCGGAATTCCCCCAACTTAAATCAATGTACTCATTTGGCGAGAATTCTGGAGATAGATCAATTGAAATCCCTTAATAACTGCATTATTTCTTCACGGATCATTAAAATTTAACGCTGTATTCTAATAAAACCTTTGCACTTGTTTTCAAAAATCTATTTCCTTAAGCTCTCAATAAATTGCGCCAAGCCGAAATCTGTGCAAACCGCTAGAGCTCACTTTCACAAAATCGGCATTTGAGCCATTTTATTTTTTTGCCAAACTAAAATAATTTACCTATTTGCCTCGGAAATCTTCAATTCTTATTGTTTTGCGTGTAAAGCATTACATTCCTGCTCTGATTTCCCATGCACACGATATTATAATTTAAAAAAAAATAACCTTACGAATATAAACTAACAAAAAAAAAATCATTATTATTCTTTTATTTTTACTTTGAGAATTTAAAACATTTTATTTGGCAAAATCGCCACACATGGCAACCACGATCCTTATTTCACACTTTTTTCACTACAGGGGTTACAATTACGGAAAGCTTTTTGCGTGAATAGCATAAAAAATCTCTTAAATTCCGGGAGCGGGTGGACTTTCAAAGTTTTAAAGTGGACTACGATTTATTCTATATTATTTTACATATCTGTGCTAAATTTCAGGCCGATAGGTCCATTTTTGTGGATTTGTATACGAACGACATTTTATTCGGCAAAATCGCCACACATGGCAACTACGATCCTTATTTCATACTTTTTTCACTACAGGGGTTACAATTACGGAAAGATTTTTGCGTGAAGAGCATAAAAAATCTCTTAAATTCCGGGAACGGGTGGACTTTCAAAGTTTTAAAGTGGACTAAGAGTTATTCTATATTATTTTACATATCTGTACTAAATTTCAGGCCGATAGGTCCATTTTTGTGGATTTGTATACGAATCAAATCCACAAACAAACAAACAAACAGAATTTCATTTTTATTTATAAGATAAACTTCATCAAGTTGGTGTTGTAGAACAAAAAGATTTCTATGAAATGTACAGTACAATTTGCTGCAATTCTGTCACAGAAGACTGCTTATTTAGAGTATGTTCAAAATGTTGTTTGAAACAATTAGCATTTAAATATGAAGCAGATGAAGTGTTAAATGACATGAGTTATTACCAGTGGAATACAACAAAGAAATCTATTATAGTAAAAAAATGGCAAAGATTATGATTATATCTGTAACTAAAAAAGAAAAAGTATGCACAAACCTAGAAATGCTTCTTAAACATTTCACAGAATCTTTGCCAAAATTAATGAAACATGAAGCAAATCATAGACATCAATATCAAGTACTAACTCAATTGAAAAATAACCTTTCTAAAGATAAACTAGTTCTTCACATAGACTTTAGTGGGAACTATGCCTGTAAATTAAATGCAGAAACCCAATCTTTTCACTTTGGTGGCTCACATAGACAAGTTACTCTTCATACAGGAATGATTTATTACCACCTTATCCCATATCATCAAGACATTTTACTTTTGCTGAAAAATTTTCTGAATATTGTGCTGAATAAGCACAATAAGTAGTTCATAAATAAATAATGCAGGGATGTTAATTCTGCGCCGATTGCGCCCAGCTGTGCCGAAACGCAAATCTTGTGCCGAACTGCGCTTTTAGCCGATTTTTGCGCCGAGCTGCGCCGAATACGTCATTTTGACTCTTTGTTAATTTTTTGCCACACTTGCAAACTTTGCTTTTCTTATCTGCATTTATTGTAAGTGTTGACTCTAGATTGATTTTGCAGGGCGCAGTGCCCGGCGGCCCTTTTATCGTCTTTTTAGCGCCCGGCGGCCCTATTTCTCTTCTTTATGCGTCCTCCTGCTTTTAAATTTTAATTATTATTAGTCAGCAATCACCACTTTTTATTTCTTACATACCATTTGCGGCCCATCACGAAAATACGCTAATTAAAACGGCTCCTTCTCAGAAATACGATTGAGTACAATAACTCCATAAAAATAGGTTCGGTTGAAAGCGGTCCTTTCACGAAAACCGTCTATGAAATCGGATCTTTCCCACAAATGCCTTTTTCAAATATTCTATTCTTTCTGATGAAATACTGTTATTGCCTTTTTCATTGTCTTTGCATTTGCGCGAACCGAGTAACCCGAAAAGGGGCCTCTCTAGTATGTTTTGTTTTTGCTGACTCAATGAGAAGCCCGATCGGCCGGGCAAAACTACCTGGGCATTTCACTTAGGAGTTGGGGGAAGAAAAAAGGGAGATGGGAAAATTAAAATTTTCTTAAGTTATCTAAAAATTTGCGATTCCATCTGTCAATCCTCAAATATGGGTAGCTACGTTTGATAAATAAGTAGTTGCGAATTATCAAACAATCATTATTCCAGAGTTCGTCGTCAGTTTTATATAGTTATTGCTCTTTATGTTATTAATAGTTTTGCGCACTAGCGAGTTTTTTTTTTTAATGTCCCCCTAAACGATTTCCTCTTTTTAATCGGCTTTCTTAGTACATATTATTCTTAATGTATAACAGCTATTTACTAACCATACATAATTAAAGATGATACAGAAAGTATGCCATAGCAAAATGACGTTTTGCGTTTCAAAAATTTTGCGGGATTTGCTTGTTTGTTATGGCAAGCGCCTAGACAAGGGATATCTCCTAAGGGGGGTGCCTTGTTTGGATGACTTTTTAGAGTTCTAACGTGTATTGATGTTACATTTGATGAAACCGACAAAAACTCCAGACCGACAGTCGCGCGGCCGCACCTCAACACTTCGGGCGTCTACTATGTTCAGTGGATTTATCCACTCAAATCGATCTAAAAAACGTGCGATTTGCGACGTTTTGCGAATAAAGCAATTGAAAGACATTATACTTTTGCCAAAAAAGTGGCATAATAATGATCTTTTGCTTTAGCAGTGTAGCGCTAGTGTTATTGGCGCCCGGTGCGGTCCTTCAGTTTGCCACCCCATTCATTCTAAGTTTCAGCATTCTGCCCCCCATTTCGGTCCTGTAGTTTTCCACCATATTATTTTTAAGTGTCCTGCCGGCCACCATCTTTTTTTTATATATCTTGCCACCCGGGCGCCCCCCCTCTTATTACGTCACAGTTTTAATTATATAAAATTAGAGTAACTGCAGAATTTAGTAAATCAGACTATTGACAAGATTTGGTATTCTAAATATTCATATTATATATTTTCTGTTTCTTTTTTTTAATTCTCAACATTTTAATGAATGAAGAAAAAATATTAAAAGCAAAAGATAACTAGTTCTGGGAAAGGATGTCTTAAGAAAGCAAACTGTGTCATAAGTTAACAGCTAGGTTATTCATAAAACAAACTGTCATCAATTTAAGCTTATTTTCAGTTTAAAAAAAAAAAAAAAAAATTGAAATAATTCTGGAAGGTTTTTTAATATATAATTTGTTTGAGTACTTCTGGGAAAAGGATGTTAATTATTTTTATTATTTATTTTAATTATTTTAAGCTGATTAAAAACATTTGATAGTTAAAATAAAATATTTATGCTTTTTTCATTTTCAAAAGATTAAAGCAAGGTTTAAGAAAGAAAATTTTTAAAGACCTTTTTAAGTATGTTACAAAAAATTAAAAATAAAGCTTTATGAAAAATACATTATTTAAAATATGTTAAACTGTATTCCACACCTTTGGACAATTCTGTGAGTTAAAAAAATATTTATTTTATACCTGCTAAAAAACTTACATGTAGTAATTATTTTTATTTATTTTAAAGAATGGTGCTTTTTAAAAATCTTGTATTCACTTTTCATGAATGAGCAAACATTAAGTTAGAAGTGAAAGAGGAAGAACAAATATATTTCAGTGATTTGATATGGTGTTGTGTACATTCCAACCATTGGATGTAATACTAAATTTGCATGACTATGTCATTTATTCTAGCAATCTTCTGTGTTCTGAATTCAATTTTCCCAATTTCTATAGTTATCAATTGATGGATGAGTTGAATTGTTTGATGCAATTCCAAATAATGTCTAATAGTAATAAAGGTTTATATTCAGTAACTTTAAAAATCTTTACTTGGCAATCATTCAATAATTATTGCAAACAAAAGAATTTAAATAAAATTATGATTTATATTATTAAATTTTATACATCCTGCACTGCAGAAATTTTATTATTTTTATTACATGCTAAACACATCTATCCTAATCCACTTACACTGACAGTCCTTTTTTGTTTAAAAGTTTGTACCAATATAGGTGAAATATCATATATGAATGTGATCCAGTAATTGTGGTCCAGTCGTGATAGTGTGATAAAATTGAGGAACAAAAATTAACAGTCTCTCTGCCTTCCCCCTACTGCCTAACAAATCATGTCTGGCTTAAAATTTCTGAAACCTTCTTCAATAAATGTACTATTCTTATAAATAATAAACATCTACGTCATGTAATTTTGAGAGAAAAAAAAATTAAGCAGAAAATGCAAAATTACTTAGATTAAAACTTCTTTTTTTTTTAATCAAAACTTCTAGTTATGTACAGATTTAATTCACATATTTATGTCATGTTTAGAGCAAAATATTATCAACAAATCATTTTTCCTATTTCACTTACACTTACTTCTACAGCATATTTTCTCCAAAAGAAGGGGGTGGGAAACTAAAGACAAACTGTAAAAAATCTAACTATGCATTGTAAGTCAGAACACATATTACAACTCTACATGCTAAATTTTCGGGGATCAGATAGTTTCAAACCAGTTTCTAGATATGTTATCTACCTGTACATTCTCGTGGAACCCCAAAGTGCCCTTTTTGAAATTTCCCCCCAATCGGCCATTTTCTAGAGTCAACACGGTGAAATCTCCAATTTTATGCTCCAAAATCATGTTAATTCTGATCCTAAATCTTAGTTTTCCTCGCGGAAGCTAAAATTTTTGTGCTCCTAAGGTGCTCCCAAATGGAATTTTTCTGCTTCCAAATGGAATTTTTCTGCTCCCGAGGTGCTCCCAAATGAAATTTTTTCTGCTCCCAAAGTGCTCCCAAATCGAATGTTGGAGTTAACATCCCTGAATAATGTAAATTATTTGGTGACTGGTCATTACCATGGTTCTGGTGTCATTACCATGTTCATAAATGTCATTACCACATTTCTGCCCGTCATTACCATGTTCCAATGGAAAATTAAAAAAATAATTAAATCTATAATTAAGCCAAACGATCTCTGCTGATACTTTTTTTTGTGATAGCAGACATAGATAATTAGACTAACATAAAAAAATTGGGAATTAAAACAATAAAATTTTTATTTTTTTTAAAACCAAAATTTACCATTATCTGAGAATGACTCTCCCAAAGACACTACGGGAGAACGCACCCAAATTAGCGATAAATACACAAAATAAGCAAACTGAGAAGCATAAATATTAGTTTTAAACAACAAAAATTACTGTACTTACATAACTTGTTGAAGAACTGATTTTTTATTTTATCTAAATAATCATATTCGTCCTCTCACAAGTCGTAGTGTTTTTTTTTTTTTTTTAATGTTTGTGGATACTATTTTAGAAGTGATTTTCTGTAATCAAAAGCGAATTTTCTTCATGGAAGGTGATGGGTAACAACAAATTAACAGCCCTATTATTTTATACTAGCAGCGTTGCCCGTGCAATGAAAGAGAAATTTATTTACCTTAAATATATATTGTAAAGGGAAGGAATGCGAATTCTCTTGCTGGAATGATAAAAAAAGGACAGGATTTCCCGCTGCAACGAAAAAATATGAATACGACACCTAATAGAATACAGAGGTTGCCAGGAATTGGACTTGGCTAGGCTGGAATGTGAATCCTCCTGCCGCAATGATAAAAAAAAAGGACATGGGACTTCCCGCTGCAAAAAAAAAAAAAAAAAAAAAAAAAAAATAACTAAGCACCTGATGGCGTAGAGACTACCGGGAATTGGACGTGGCTAGACTTCTCCTCTTCTACCTGTCTGTGTTCTAACAGTCATTTATCGCTAATACCTACACAACTACTAAAAACGAAGCCAGTTGTCAGTATGAAATTGTAAAGGGAATGAATGTGAATCCTCCTGCTGCAGCGATAAAAAAGGACATAGGACTTCCCACTGCAATGAAAAAGAAATGAACATGGCATCTGTTGGCGTACAGAGGTTACCGGAAATTGGACATGGGTAGGCTGGAATGAGAATCATCCCACTGCAGTGATAAAAAAAGGCATGGGATTTCCCACTGCAAAGAGAAAAAAAAAATGAACACAGGGCTTGCCAATGATCCGAGTTACCGAGAATTTGACGTGGCTAGGCTTCTCCCATTCTACTTGAGTTCTGATATGTAGTCTTTTATCACTAATACATACGCACCACTGGAAAAAAAAAAAAAAACAGTTTCCAGTCATCAATATAATAACCAGTCTGCCTCAATTTTGTGTTGTGGCGGCGCGAAGGGGGTGGGGTGGATTATATTAGCATGGTCGCCGTTCCATCTCTCTCTTTCAATCTCCACCTCTCTCTTTCATTTCTTTCACCAAGCGGGTCGTAGAGACCTTGGAAAACTAGTGGGGGAAATGATAGCTACCTTCATTTGCAGAATTTGAAGTCCAGAGAGAATTTTAACCTGTGATCTTTTCAGAAAAAAAAATCTGATAAACATTTCCGCACAGTTCAAAATTTAAAAGAGGGAGAAATAAATGTTTAATCAGCGGTAAAAAGATGGAAAAATTTTTGCCCGTTAGGTTTTCCGATGCGACAGTTTAAAAATAGCATATTTTTAAAAGCAGTACATTTTCTTCGAAACAGGATTTCCTTTAAAAAATTCCCAAGAATCGGCAAATGTAAGTACGATTTTGTAACAAATTTTATTTGAAAAAGAAAACTCTTTCCGATGATATAAAAAATATAGTGTTAGGATGAAAATTCAGCTCGTGATAACGTAAAATGCGAAAAAAATGGCCCCAAACCTTACAAAACATAAAATAACTCAAAAACTAGTAATCCGATTAATTTCATTTTTACGGCATTAGCTTTCTCTTGTCTTATTTAGTCAGTGTGCCAAATTTGGTCCAGATCTGTCGAATGGACTGGTTGCGTATAGTGAACAAATAAACAGACTTTCCTCTTTTATATATATAGGGTGATGTCCCCAGTTATGGCCACCTTAAGCATTTTTAATGATTCAAGAATTTTTTTCAGTACTAAAAAACTATTGAAAGATTTTGAAAATAATACACAGCATACATTGAAGAGTGTAAAATAATTCTACACTATCAAAGTTATTTTTGTAGACATACTTCATTTTATATAATTTATTAAAATTTTTTTAAACATTTTCCCCACTTATGGCCACTTCAAAAAATTTGTAAATAAAGTGAAAAAAAGTAAAATAATTTATGAAAAACACATAAAATATAATATTTCCTTTCGAATTGAATTTAATGAAACAATCTTATACAAATTTAGATGGTTTTGGCACCTTTTTTTTCTTTATGTAAAACTATCAATTTAGATAAAACTGAATGATCAACATGTATAAAATTGAATGATTAGCATATATGAAATTAGATTTTTTCAAAGACATCAAGAGTGCCAGGAAACATAGTCTGCAGAACACGTCCTTTTTGAATGAGCTGTGGTTCCGGTAATTTTCCGATAACATCCACTATGTTGATACGTCATTTTCGATATAAGTGAAATTAGATTTTTTCAAAGACATCAAGAGTGCCAGGAAACATAGTCTACAGAACATGTCCTTTTGAATGAGCTGTGGTTCCGGTAATTTTCCGATAACATCCACTATGTTGATTGTTGAAACGTCATTTTCGATATAAGTGAAATTAGATTTTTTCAAAGACATCAAGAGTGCCAGGAAACATAGTCTACAGAACACGTCCTTTTGAATGAGTTGTGGTTCCGGTAATTTTCCGATAACATCCACTATGTTGATTGTTGAAACGTAATTTTCGATATAAGTGAAACACGTTTTTTCCAAATTCACACTTTTTAAACACGTTATCTCAACGAAAAAAACACTCAAAATACTGGTGTTAAACAATAAAGTAAATAAAAAACTTTGTAAAAAACACACATAAGATGTTATAGGTAAGTGGATACGTACGTTTCAACCAAAAACTGTTTTGGCCTTCTTCAGTCCAAGCCCTACGTTGCAAGCAACACAGGGAACTGAAAAGAGAAACACAAGCAAGATGTTGCCACAAGGGGCAAAGAAAAGTCGAACAAAACCACGGAGAGGGGAGAAAAAAAAATATATAAAAAAAAAAAAAAAAATAAAAAAAAAAAAAGAGGGGAAAGGAAGGAAGCACAAAAATACAGAAATAAAAAAGGAATAAATAAATAATAAAAAAGGAACACACGAATACAAACACACACACACAAAAAGAGAAAACAGAACAAAACAAAACAAAACAAACAGAACACAATAATTTTTTTTTTTTTAATAAATTAAAAACCACGAACAGGACAGCACAAAATATATATAAATCTCAAAGACTGAGGAGTGCACAAAATCTTAGCCTTAGAAAACTGAAAACGATGATTGGAATTCCAACAATGCGAGGCAATAGAAGATTTGGAAAGTTCGTGCTTAGAAACATATCTCTTATGCTCTTTGAGCCTAAATTTGAGAGCTCTTCTGGTCTGACCAATATAGCCCAAATCACAAGATCCACAAGGAATATAATAAACACTCAAAAAACTGCTCTCAAAGAACTCAACTCTAACCCTAATTTACTCATTACTAAAGCTGATAAAGGCGGCCAGACTGTTTTACTTGATAAATCTTTTTATGTTGATAGTATTAATAACATGCTAACCACTGGTCCATACACTAAATTAAATTCTGATCCTACTAACAGTTCTGAAATTAAACACACTGTGAAGTCCTCTGTAATCTTAAATGCTCAAACTAAACGTTTTGTTATTCCTTCTATTGCTAACTGTGCTCATTTCTATGCCCTTCCTAAAATTCACAAACCTTCTCTTGCCTTTCGCCCAATTGTTTCTAACATTGGTACTGCTTCTTATAACCTTGCACGTTTCCTCTCGCATACTCTCTCTCCTTTGACTGCTAGTAATACCCACACTGTTAAAAACTCTTATGATTTCATTAACAAAGTTAAACTTCTTTCTCCTACTAATTGTAAAATGCTTTCTCTTGATGTTAAATCTTTATTTACTAATGTTCCTATCCAAGGTGCGATTGACTGTTTGGAAAAGCGTTTACGCGAGTTTCATTATTCTTCTATTGAGATTAAGGAGTTCATAGCTTTAGTGAGCGTTTGTATTAAACAAACTGCTTTTATTTTTAATGGCTCTTTCTATAAACAAACCGAGGGTCTTGCTATGGGTAATTCTCTCTCTCCTCTCTTATGTGATATTTATATGCATTATTTTGAAGAGAAGCTCTTCAAGGTCTTTAATTTTCCGTGCTGGGTCAGATATGTTGACGATACTTTCGTTCTAGTGGATTCCAATTGTGATATTTCTAATTTACTTTTGATTGTTAATTCTGTTGATCCGTGTATCCAATTTACTCTAGAAGAGGAGTGCAACAATTCTTTACCTTTTTTGGATGTTCTTGTTTCTAGGAATCCTGACGGTTTCTCTACTTCTGTTTTCCGCAAACCCTTTTCTATATCTTAACTCCTCATGCCCTATCTAATCATCCTTACCAGCAAAAACTTTCTGCTTTTTACACTTACGTGTTTCGTGCTATCAAAATTTGCTCTGATTCTTCATCTCTTAATAATGAAATTAGTTACTTAAAATCCTTAGCTGTTTCTCGTGGTTTTAGCCCCTCTATTATTGATAAAGCTGTTTCTAAATTTAATAAGACTAATACTTCTACTAATACTATTAATTTTCACAACGATTTAATTGTACTACCTTTCTTTTGACCTTTATGCTACAAAATTTCTAAACTTCTCAAAAATTTCGGTTTCAAAGTCATTTTCAAACCTGTTAATAAACTTAAATTTTCTTCCCTTAAAGATCCTATTCCTACTGAGAACCGTTGGGGTGTTTATTATATTCCTTGTGGATCTTGTGATTTGGGCTATATTGGTCAGACCAGAAGAGCTCTCAAATTTAGGCTTAAAGAGCATGAGAGATATGTTTCTAAGCACGAACTTTCCAAATCTTCTATTGCCTCGCATTGTTGGAATTCCAATCATCGTTTTCAGTTTTCTAAGGCTAAGATTTTGTGCACTCCTCAGTCTTTGTCCCATCTGGATTTTTTGGAAGGTTTTTCCATTACCCAGCACTTAGAACGTCTTGTGAACGATGGTTCTTCCGTTCCTTTCGTTCATTCTGCTTGGAAGCTGCTGTTGTAAGTTTTTCACTTTCTTCGTCTACTCCCCCCCTTTTTATTTATTTATTTATTTATTTATTTATTGTGTGTGTACGTGTGTTACTGTCTTCCTTTACGTTTATTTTTTATATATGTCGTGCATGAGTGGTTTAGGAACAGCACAAACGGCAACGTCCATCTGGATTATTTTATTGAGGCATATTTACAATTTATATACAGAGGAGTTTGGAAATCTCTCGAAGTCAGGAAGAGCTGCTCTGCGGTAGATGTCTCCTGGTTTTGTTTGTTAAGTTCACAGAGTGTCCACTAGGCGGCAGCTCTGTCTGTCCATCATCTAGTTGGTCTACAAAACCATAACAAAATCCTCATTTGCTAAATTAGCAGACATGGGAGGCGCCTGCTGGCGAGACACCCTTATGATTGACAAGTTAGACCCACCTAGGCAACAAGTATTGCACCATGTTTTGAAATTACAATTTATAGTCCAGATGCCCCCAAAGTGAAAAATGTTTTTAATTAAATGATTGCTTGTATGACATATCCCCCCTTTTTAAGCTTGTATGACATATCCCCCCCTTTTAAGCTTGTATGACATTTCCCCCCCTTTTAAGCGAGATACCAGGGAGACATCTCTTGCAATACAAACTCGACAATTCCATTTCTTCCTCACTTTACCTGGGCTAAATTTATATACAACATATCATATTCTTCAACATTTTCAAAGAAATAATACTTAACGTAAAATATTTTTTTTTTTTTTTTTGTAAGGATCCCAAAAGATATATTTAAAAGAATTATTGCATTTTATGTTTTTCGTGAATTTGGAAAAATATGTGTTGACTCAAGTGTTGTGGCCATTCAACACTCAATTCAGACACATAGAGGCCAATGCTGCCTTTAATTACTGAAAATTGCTATAAGAATTTAATATATTTTAAGATCCTTATTCTTCCTTTAATACTGCAATATTTTTGATAAACAACACTATTAAAATTCTACAATACACACAAATATTTGAAATAGAAATAACAGAAATATAGCTCTGTCTGTCCATCATCTAGTTGGTCTACAAAACCATAACAAAATCCTCATTTGCTAAATTAGCAGACATGGGAGGCGCCTGCTGGCGAGACACCCTTATGATTGACAAGTTAGACCCTCCTAGGCAACAAGTATTGCACCATGTTTTGAAATTACAATTTATAGTCCAGATGCCCCCAAAGTGAAAAATGTTTTTAATTAAATGATTGCTTGTATGACATATCCCCCCTTTTTAAGCTTGTATGACATATATATATATATGTATATTTAATAAAAAAAAAAAAAAAAAAAAAAAAAAGATTTATATATATTTTGTGCTGTCCTGTTCGCGGTTTTTAATTTATAAAAAAAAAAAAAAAAAAAAAAATATTGTGTTCTGTTTGTTTTGTTTTGTTTTGTTCTGTTTTCTCTTTTTGTGTGTGTGTGTTTGTATTCGTGTGTTCCTTTTTTATTATTTATTTATTCCTTTTTTATTTCTGTATTTTTGTGCTTCCTTCCTTTCCCCCTCTTTTTTTTGTTTTTTTTATTTTATTTATTTATATATTTTTTTTTCTCCCCTCTCCGTGGTTTTGTACGACTTTTCTTTGCCCCTTGTGGCAACATCTTGCTTGTTTTTCTCTTTTCAGTTCCCTGTGTTGCTTGCAACGTAGGGCTTGGACTGAAGAAGGCCAAAACAATTTTTGGTTGAAACGTGCATATCCACTTACCTATAACATCTTATGTGTGTTTTTTACAAAGTTTTTTATTTACTTCACGTTATCTCAAATTCTTCTGAAGAAAGGACTTTTAAAATTGTTGCAACATAACAATATATAGTAGGCTTCCTTTTTTTCATTATTCATGAATTTTACAATGACAAAGTCTCCAAGTTTTAGATTAACTGTTGCAGAAAGTTCCACCAGTTTTCCACTTTCTTTTCCTTTACTGACATCTTTATTAGTCTGTCTTTCCATCCAGTCTTCTGATGATGATGAATTTTCTGTTTTAATTTTTTACTTAGTTTCATTTGCTGATTCTTTATTCTTAGAGCTTTTTTTCTCCCTCTTTATTCTGTCTTTTTCTTGCTTTTCCTTTTCTTTAGCTTCATGGTACTCAATCCATCTGTTTGATGTAACTACACTTGGAATATGCTCCCTTTTTCTTTTGGATTTTTGCTTCTGGCCATTGAATGACATCCTTTAATATTGTCTCAACAGATCGTTTAGGAGTAATACTGTCTATTTTTGATGAACTTGGTGTTTCTGTATTATTTCTACTAAATATTGTCTCAACTAATCTTTTTGGAGCTGTAATATCTGTCTTTGATGAGCTTGGTGTTTGTGTTATTACCACTAATCACTGTAGATGTATTTTCATTGTGATTTGTTAAACATAGCTGAAGCGAATCACATAAAGAGTTCATATCAGGTGTTTCTTGTTCTTGATCTACTTGTTCATCATTTACCATCACCACTGTATTTTCTGCATCTTTTGTCATAACCAGCCAAAACTTAAACAGCATATAGGCTTCCGGATTTACCTCCCAATCACAATTTCTTTTTTTCATTTGACGAAACTCACTGCATTTGGCATATCTTCATCTACAGTGTAACAATACTTAAAACAACTTAGATATGTTTTTTTTTTTTTTTTTTTTTTTTTTTTTAACCTTTAGCTTCTGTTTGTTTAAATCCAAATTTTTTAAACTGATATATATATATATATATATATTTACAAATCTTCTCATTTTATTTATAATGTCTAAAATAAATAAACAATACAATTACTAAATATATTTTTATATATTTACTAAATATCAAGTTTTTTTTCAAAGTTTTTATTAAACATAATTTAAATATTATATGTCAGTATTGTTCTTACAGTTGTAAATATCGTTCTTCTGAATAGCTACTATTAAATTTTAACCCCAATATTGACTTTTAAATATAATACCATTATAAAAGCATGAATCTACTTGTTACAAATAAATAAATCATATAAACAAGTAGTGGCCATAACTGGAGAAACTGTTCTGAAATAGACACCAGTTATGACCACCCTGTTTAATTCTAAAATTTAAAATTTTTCATTTATTATAATTGAAAATAGTGAAACAAAATAGTTTTAACTTCCCTATAAATGTTGAAAAAACATCCAGATATTCCTAGATTCTGTGGGTTGAAGCTGATACAAATAGATGTTGCTTAAGCAAAATGCTAAGAACTTCTTTTCACACTGCATACCAACACAGAAAAAAATTAAGATGCCTTCTTGTTCTGTGTTATTGCCAGCAATCACAGCCTACTTACAGTGTAATGTTTGTAGCCTGTTGTAACCTACAATTCGATTGGCTAACTTGTGTCAAAGCTTAGAAAAATAATAAAATTTGTGAAAGTGGCCATAACTGGGGTAATGGCCATAACTGGGGATACTACCCTAGATTGAGCAAGCATATTCGTTAATTTTACAAACGTACGTCACTTGGTTGAAACCTGAATAAATTTAGAAAAGTTAGATACAAAATAACAATAATGCATGCATGAAAGTACATCTTTCTGATATTCCCAGTTTTAAAACATTAAATTTACATAGCAGGTTTATTGCCATCTAAAATCATGTTGCCATACAGTAAACTAGATTGCATTTTAACCAAACATTATTTTTGTTCAACACTTGATTTGATAAATAAAATACATGGTATAATAATGTTTAGTATTTTTATATTATGTTGGTATGAAATGGCATTTAGAGTGGATTCATGTTCGTCCTCCACCAAATTGACAATAATTATTTTCCCAACCAAAACATTGTAGTTGGTAAGATTAAGAATCAGGATGTATTAAATAAGTAAACAGCTAATATAATTAAATAGAGTTATCAGCACTAGTAACAGAGAATCACATACTGTAAAAGCACTTATTTTCGTGAGCCATGTCCTAATCGGAAGAATTAAAGCTTAACGAAATACCTTTTTTCACTTCAAGTAATAATAAACAATCAAAAATTTTTCACTTACAAAGATAAATACTCTTTATTGACAACATTCTTTCTTATAACTGTTTCTTGAATATAAAACAATAATAGAACTACTAGAATGCAGCTCATTCATTTACAATATTTATACCAGCTTCTTTGAAGCCATTCAAAATAGAGAATGAACTTTTTGCACAAAAGGATCTTTCTTAAAATGTCTTATGCAAAAGGGGTTCTATGTTTAGGTAATTTCAGAATTTGTAAACTTTTGGTTCTATTCATATAAAATTCGTGAAATTTTCAGCTTGCGAAATCACCGATATCTTCAGTTTTGTTAAGAATTTTGAAGATTTTAAAGGTCCTTTAAAGATATAGTGTATTTCTTCTGCAGATTAGTCAGTGGAAGCTAGATAACTTTTTCCCTGTTCAAAATGTGGGCATGCCAGGCATAAAAGATGGTAAATAACTTTTTACCTTTAATAACTTCTTTTATTCGATGAAGATGAACATTATGTAGAAGATGACCATAAAGGTATAGCAAAATAAAATAGACATTTGTCTTGTCAGTTACATCTTTACATATTCACAGGCAATCAACAATCTGCCTGGTGCGTGACATCTCTTCCTTTCAGCTAGAGGTAAAGGTAGAAGCGGAAGCGGGCGACATCGGCGAAGCAATCATATATATAACCGGCATGAGGCAACAACATCACAAACAACTGCAAACCTGTGACGTAAAATGAAAAAAAAATATGTCTGGACATAAATGCTGAGAGCACAGTTCTGCGAATGGCAAATTATGCAAACATTTAGTACATGTACAAACAGCTGGCAAGTAAATACTTGCTTATTTGAAGCTTTTACGTTAGATGAATTTATAACTTCGTTAAGTGCTAGATTTGACTTAGAAATAAGAAAAGTCAGCTATGCCCTTTGTTTAAGGCAGTTAATTAAAGGATGTTAAAAAAAATTAAATATGAAAAAGTCAATAACAAACAAATGTCATGGAAACTTGACTTAAGGTCTAAGGTTTACCGCTAATTTTCTTAACATTTTTTGTAAAAGTTACGGCCTGCAAAAATAAGTGCTTTCACAGTTATTCTTAAGCGATACTGGTGCTTAACCACAGAGATTGAGGAAAAGAATTATTACCAAACATGGTTGAATGGTATAATGTGTATGTACCTGAATTTTGGAGAAGGTATTACTTTTTTGTTGATAATTTTAATTGATGAATTATGCTAACAAAGTGTTAAAATTTTAGGTGGAACCTAAAGGTTCAAATGACAGAGTTTTGATTTTCTTCAAGAGGTTTTCAGAAACCCTTACACCAGACAACCTTTTGTCGAATGTATTCGTGTCATCTATGGTAGATTCCCCTATCAGCTCATTTTATCATGCATTGAAGAAAGTTTTTGCACCTATTTTACTCACTGATGAAAAGTGGAATAAAAAGGTTGATCCCAAACTACAGAATTTGCTGAATGATCTGGAAACTGGATTAGCAGCTTCTCTTCAGGTGAATGAGTCTCTTGGTGAATTTCCCAATCCTGATGCATTATCAAGTAAGACTTCTTTCTTCTCTTATATTCTTAAAATTTATAAATGATCAGTGCCAGATTTAGCCATTGAGAGACATAAAGTGCAATTCAATTTTGAGGATCATCTTCTAAAAAAAAACCAAAAAGCAACAACAACAACAACAACAACAAAAAAAACCCCTTTCATTATTCCCTTAATTCTAAAGTGCACATTCTATCCTCAAACTTCTTTTACAGTAATTAACTCAACCAATATAAAATTACAGTTACCTGTTGCTGTATGTATTTAAAAGTTGATAATGTTCGAATTGCTGCAAAAATGTTAAAACATATGTGGTAATTCTTGGTTAAACGAAAAAAAAAAAAAAATAAAAAAAAAAAATGCTTGTTTATATTTTTTAAGGATCTACTAATCTATGAATAATAAAATATTATTTGTAAAATAACAGAGGATACTCATTGATTCTGTTGATTTCAGTGGCAGTATAGGGATGTGAATTGATGCATAATTCAGGAAGTGATTTTGAGACAAATATAGTGCGAACTATTGAAAGAAATGATGTTAGAGTGCCCTCTTAATTTTCATATGTTCTTTTCTAACACTATTGTTAAAATTTTTTGCTGTTAAGAGCAAGAATCTGAGAAAGTTATACACAGATGTTTACCAAAAAATTGCCAGTTGTTATTTATCTTATTAATGTAATAAATCCAGAATATTTTATTCCAAAGTAGAGTTGTTCATTTTCAGAAAAGACCATGCAACACAACAGTTTGCATTTTCCTCAGACATAGAAAATGCTATGGTCAAAAACTCTTTGCGGGAATAACTTGCCATGAAATTTTTTTTATATCTGTAATGTTAGAGGGTTGAAGTTCATGAAATATACGAGAAATCTGTGTGCAGGTTGTTGCTGCAAGGTCACTGAAGGTCACAAAACGATACATTTTCAATGTTTTTTGTCATTTTTAAGGATTAAACATAACTTGCGGCTTCGAGTTACCATAGTAAAAGAGGTGTCCTTTGAAAGACATGCATTAGCGTTTATAAAAAATGCTTATATAGTTGAGGCAGGTTGAATCTGCTTTTAGATTTATAAGACCAATATCTGAAAATTTTCAGTTTTGACCGATATTTGAAGTGTCATAAATTTTTGCAACAGAGGTTTATTGAAAAATCTTTTACGTCAATTATCGTCTGTTACTTATCTTTACAAAAAAGTTAACCTCACTGAGGCAAATTGCTTTAAAAAAGAAATTTTTTTTAACATACACCTATATTTGTAAGAGTGTAAGAACATATGTGTTCAACAGTGTCAGGAAGTCTTAAAAGAACTTTCCCGCAAGATATCTTTTCAGTGGGTACCTTCACACTGCAGTATTTATGGGAACGAAATGGCAGATATGCTTGTCAAAAGGGGGGCTTCGGTTCTCCAAAAGCCAAAAATGAGTGCAAGCCTCCTTTCTATTAAGCTTCTGACATCACTCACATATCAAAAGACTTTTAGAGATTTTCCTGCTCGAGCTTGTGATGGCAAGCCTTGGGGTGTTCTCTCAACAAATCCAAGTTTTGTTCCTGACCACCCACGAACAATTGCTGTTGCTTCTTTTAGACCTTTGACGAGGCATGACTGTCTGCAGAATCATTTATTTCGCATTGGACTAGCAGATTTGCTGTTGTGTGTTTTATGTGATAGTGGATGGCCAGTGACGGCAGAACATTTGGACGAGTGTGAAGCACTGACAGATTTTTCTTGTAGATATCAGCGCTATTGGCAGGCTATGTGTTAATGGCCTAATGGCCAATGTAACTGGTATTTGACAAATAATAAATATTTGCAGTTGAAAATATTTTGCTTCTCAGAACTACTTACATAAATCACTGTATGTTTTATTTACTATACATTTATAGGTATTTAAATTAATACAGTAGACCCTTGTTATTTCACGCTTGTCGGGAGACATGAAAACTGCACGATATATCTGGGTGTGTGATATAACAGGCGGAGGGGGGGGGGGTCATGACGCATGATAAGATGAAGTTTTACTTTAATGGCCACATGTAGTTAAACTATAATAAACTTAATAGTATAAGTACTGTAATGAAAGATAATCACTTAGACATTAAACGTAGAAGTTTAATCTACCTTTTTAATTTGTGTTCAAATACATGTGTCATTTCCTGCTGAAGAAACTATCAAAGTCATTTTGATTTGATTTTTCAGCAAACGTCAGTGAACGAAAATTTATTAATCGTATCTCTTTGATGTAGATGGAGTTGCATTTTTCAAATGTACTTATGCTTCTTATGTAAAGTAAAAGAGTATAGAAAGAAAAATTGGGAGACATAGACAAAGCGGGATATTTCCGAATGCGCAATATATCGAGGCGCTTTATAACGAGGGGTTACTGTACTTTAAAGAATTATAACAAATATATGATGTTGTTGTTACCTATTTTATTTTACAACCAAATTTTTTTACTGTACAAACTATATATTGAAGCATAAATGAAAAAAAATGTATTGTCAGCTCTGTGATTATTTTTACATTTATGAGTTTCTTATAACAGTAGACCCCCAATCCCCTGTCTGTGGATTAAATGGTACCGAGCTGCTCAAGGAGCATTAAATCTAAACAGTCTAGAATATAAACAATGAATTCCCTTTCAGCAGGCCATGGTAAAATTATCAAACATCGACCGGTCCACCACAATAAAAAGGTTGGGAAGCACTGTCCTATAAAGACTCTTCTGAATGGCTTTTAAATTTTATACTGTAAAAGGATGAGCACCAGACAATTGTATAGGAAAGAAGAAAATAGTGCTTCTATCCATGGTTTCAATATCTTTGTACATTAGCCATTTAACTCTTGAGCTTCTCTTGTGAAAAAAAATTTATTTTAAATAAGTCATTCCAACAGTTTTGTAAAAGTTTTTCAGTGTAAAATTGTTTATTGTACATAAAGGCATAAAATGAATGAGGTTGGACTTTAGCCAAGTACTTTTCCATTATGCGAAACCCAGCCAAATTTGGAAATTTTTTTTCTGGTAGTGGAGGACAAAGCTTGGCGACATTTTTATCTGGTAACCCACCCTGGATTGTGTGGCAACCTTGGTGATTTTTTTTTTTTTTTTTTTGAAATCTTGCTTGTTTGTCCATAATAAGTTAGCTTGTGTTTGAATAGCAAAGGAAAATGTATTTTCCTGTTTTGTATTCGTCCGCCTATTTGATATTAGTCTTGCATAGGTCCTAAGCATATGTTTGAATAGCAAAGTCGATTGTGTCTGTTCTGTATTCTTCCACTGTCTTCCAGGATCCTGTTGTTGTATTCTTCTGGGAAGTTTAATGTTCATTGCCATATTTATTTTAGTTTAGGGAGTGTTGGTTTAATATAAGAACAGTAGAACCCCGTTAATCCGAACTAATTGGGACCGGTGCTTCTTCGGATTAAAAAAAAATTCGGATTATCTGAAATTCCCATAAAAATTGAAAAGAAAGAGATGTGTGCTAAAGAAAACTTAGTTATGTACTTAGTATTACTATCTCTTGAATTCTTTTATTCGAAAGCAATAGAAGGCGAAAGAGCTATTTTTTTTCTTCCCCCACGTGTTGTCTGACGTCTAGTACAACACCTAATTTTCTGAGAATGGAATCATCCCCTGTCCTGCTAGTTCATTCTTGAATACGTGCCTCATTGACTCATCATTCTCTTCTATAAAATTGGAATAACTTATTTTGTTCGGATCACGTTAAGTTCATTGATTAATTTTAATTTATATTTTAAGCATTTCAATTATGTCAAATAAACGGAAACATATTGTTTGCTCACTAAAAGATAAATTAGATGAGCTAGCACGTTTAGACAAAGGAGAATCAGCTACGAAGTTAGCTGCTGAATTTGGCATCGGCAAAGCAACAATTACTGATTGGAAAAAGAACCGCAGCAAAATTGAACATTTCATTTCAACGACATCAGAAAGCACGCTAAAAATTGTAAAACACTGAAAGTATCACAATATGAAAATATTGATGAAGCTGTTTATCTCTGGTTTTCACAAGAGAGATAAAAAGGGATGCCATAAGTGGTTCGCTTATCCAAGAAAAGGCACAGCAGCTGAACACTTTAATGGATTTAGACCCTACATTTTCTGCATCTAATGGATAGTTAGACCGTTGGGAAAAAAAAGACATGGAGTTTGCCAGTTGTGCGTAACAGGAGAAAAATTATCCTCTAATAACATGGCTGCTGAAGAATTCATAAAAGAATTCGATGATTTGATTTCATCTGAAAATTTTTTGCCACAGCAAGTGTACAACTGTGATGAAAGGGGCCTAAATTTTAAAGCACTGCCACAAAAAAGTCTTGCTTGTCAAGAGGAATCTTGTGCACCAGGCTTTCAAATGAGTAAACAAAGAGTGACACTCTTAGCATGCTCTAATGCATCAGGTGATAATAAATTACCGCTCATGTTCATTGGAAGTCAAAAAAACCTAGAGCATTAAAAAATGTGAACAATAATTCACTTCCTGTATTTTATAGGAATCAGAAAAAAAGTGCAGATGACCGTCCAGCTTTTTAAAGAATGGTTCGAAAAGCAGTTTGTTCCAGCAGTAGAAAAATTTAATAAAAAGAACAATTTCCCAAACTGGGCTTTACTAATTTTGGATAATGCTTCATCTCATCCAGCCGCAACATCATTGTGTTGCGGAAATATAAAAGCAGTGTTTCTACCTCCTAATGTAACAGCGTTATTGCAGCCTATGGACCAAGGAGTGTTACAAAATGTAAAATGCAGTTACAGGAAGATACTTCTTAGAAAACTGATTGAAAACGATGATAGTTCTGTCTCTATACGGCAACTTATACAGAATGTCATGATAAAAGATGTAATTTACTGGGTATCGGAATCATGGGACAACGTTACACAAAATTGTTTAGTTAAGTCGTTGAAGAATTTATGGCCAAGTTTAGTTGATTCTAATGATGTTAAATAGGGAGAAGCAAACAAAAATGAAATTCTTCCGCTCATTAAATGTATTCTAGACTGTGAAGACTCAACTGAACAAACTGTAACTGAGTGGTTGTCTTGCGATACGGAAGCTGATGAGCCAGAGAATGTTCTTGTTTCACATTCTGAAGCTGCAAATGCACTAGAAATAGCACTGCGATATGTAGAGCAGTGTGAAATTGCAACGTCAAGAGACATTATGCTTATGAGACGTTGGTATAACATTGCTTCCTCGTCCAGAATGACATCACTTCGTCAGAGAAATCTGACAAATTACTTCACCCCAAAAGATCATTAATGTGTGTGTGGTGTGTTAATGTAATGTGTTTTTATTAAATGTAATCCTTTAATCCTTTTTTTAAATCCTTTAATGATCCTTTAATTATGGCGAAAGTTTCTTCAACGTGCCCAAAAATATGCATGCTGAAAAAGTAAGTACAATTTCAATCTTTTCGTTAATTTATTCAAGTACTAGCTGCGTGCCCGTTCTTCGCATGGTAGGAAACGAAAATTTTCCTTTCATGTGTAATTCAAAATTATTCGTGATGTGGAATTAAAAAAAAAAAGAGCAAAATTATTTGACTCTTAATGTAAAGTTTGTGTCATGAGTACTAACCTGATCATTGCAGTATAATGACTCAAAAAACTACGTCAGTGTCATTCACTATCAAAAAAGTGGAAAGCTTAATGGTTTGCAGAGAACTCCTGGCTTTCAAAATAACTTATTCAGGGGCGTAGCCAGAGGGGGGGGGATATCGGGATATATCCCCCCCCCAAAATTTTTGGATTAGTGATGAAATTCCGTCTATTTATGCATATATAAGTTCATATACCCCTCGAAAAAATTTCCAGGCTCATATCCCCTCCCCGAAAAAATTTCCTGGCTACGCACCTGGTCTTATTTCTACATCATACTGTTTTTAGGCTCAAGTTGTAGCATTAAATACCTAAGACACTACATGAAATGGAGCACCATTTATCTCTTTCCGAACATGTACCATATAAGGAAAGTATTGTAATCATGAAAAAATTCGACTTCAAGATTTTGGTGTATTAACACGTTTTGAGGTCTTCTGAATTCATTTATGCTATTTTCAAGAGATGTTTTTAAAATAGCTGCACACCCGCTCTTCATACGGGAAGAAGGGAATATTTTACTACTAAAATCATATCTGCATGTGACAAAACAGAATTTCATTTTTAAAAAAGTTCAAGTAATCTCCTCTGTTGAAATTACTGCGGGATATATTAACGCAAATTAGAATTACTTTTCGTTTAGTTGGTTGTAAGACAACCGTTGAAACAGGACACATTTAATTTCATGAAATATTTATTAACGTGGTACATTGCGATTTATTCATATTATCTTTACAAATCTAATAATACTACCTATTACGTACATTAATATTATCTATATTCGCTTCTCCCTCTTCAAGGCTCCCTTTAAAGAAACAGCTTAGATTATTTGGCCTCAATGGGATCTTTTGATTCTGTGGCGATTCTTTGCAATTTATGCATTAGCATAAATAATAATCATTTCACATAATGGTTGCCATTAAGGAAACTCTCCATATATATTTAATTTATACATAGTTTTATAAGATGGGCGTATTTAGCGCCGCAAACCATTTCATCTTACTGTGGGGAGAAAATATCCAAGGGGTGCCATTTTAACTATCTATGTATCTAATATAGCGATATCTTTTATATCCTCCATAGTCCTGTCTCCTGAAAAACATCAAACTGTGTAATCTTGAGGAGCTACTTATTCCCACTTTAATTGTGACAGGGCGTTAGAGTTGCAGAGTTTACAAATTTCATGCATTTTTTTATTTATGACGTCACTGTTTGACTGCCGTAAAGGATATCCCGGTAGGTTGAGGGAGTTAATTTCGATATTTCGCATAATTGTTTTCAAACGGTATCATTAAAACTTTGCGTTATGTAACCTTTATGGAGGAACGTAATTCAACGTTAAAATAAAATTATACTCGCAACCTGCATGCGTATGTTAGGCAACGCCTGTGCTAAATTAAATGCCAAAAATAAAAATAGTAAATAAAAAAAATTTAATATATCGCACTTTGAAACGAACTTTGTAACTTTTAAAATGAACATTTTCAGCGCCGTGAAAACATTTCAATTTTTAAATAAGCACCGGATTAAAATACCACTTCTAATAATAATAATCGTGAATTTCTTAGTTTATTTCTACAGTAAATTTTAATCAAAATATCGTCTCCCTGTGTTGAAAATAAGGCTGGAATAAATGAGTTAAAATTATGGAGTAATTTTTACGTATCTTAAAGCATTTGACGTCATAGATCCTCACTTGCGAATTGAAATTCTGATATCCCATTTAAAAACTCGATTGGTTGAAAAAATCCTTTTTTCTAATCCTTTCCGTGGCAACAACCGAACATAAATTCTCGTGCCGTGATCGCAATGTAATGAATGGCGTAAGATCGCGTTGATGCTATTAAATTCTAAACATTAGGCTGCATTAAAATTCGTAAACAATCATCTAATTTACATAATTTTTTTGTTTTTATTTTAAAAGAGGGAGAAAAGAATGTTTCACGATTTGTCAAAATATCTAAAAGTTATGACGGATAGAATTCAAGATGCAACAGTTTTAAAATTATTTTACGAAAAACAATCGCGAAGCAGATGCTTAGTAAAAAAATTCCTAAAAATCGGTAAATCATGTTACGTATTCAGAACAAACTGTTTTTAAAAGAAAATTTCCTCCTCTATCCGATGATACAAATGCTGTTTTGCTGCGAGCGTAATTTCTGCCGTTATTACGAATTAGGTGAGAAAAAATGCCAAAAATCACATAAAACATAAAATAAAAAAAATTCTAGGTCGAATTTTGGAAAAATCGCTTAGAGGTGCACAACTACATATTTACATCTTCCCGAGTACCAAATTTGGTGTTTCTAGGTGTAGCCGTTTGTCCGTAACGCTGCCAACAGACACAGACACACAGACACCTTCTTTTATAATAAGTAGAGATAATGTAAGTTTCAAAAATAAAATCGGTTTGGATTAGTGGGGTTCTACTGTATATTTCTTTTTCGGATAAACATGAATTAATAAGAAATGCCAACGAATGAGGAAGATAAAATAAATTTTTGTCAAAGTTGTTGAAGGAATTGATTTGTAAAGTATGAATGCATATTTATCCTACGGATGCATTACAATCCTGAGAAAACATGCGTTGGATATCATGCAATCTCTAATGGCTAAATAATGATGCTGGTAATTCAGCCAGGTAGAGCCATAGCTATACATGTTTTGAAATCGTGTATTTACGATAGTAGAAGTGTTTGGAAGTAAAACGTGAACTTTAGAAGAAATGTTGGAATTTAAAGCAGTAAAAGATATGAAATTTAGTGAATAAGGCTCAAAACAGCATAAAGTTTTATTTGTTCGTATGTGGAATTGACGTCAGTAAAATTTGCAAGAAAAAGCCGAAAATGTGAGTATGTTTTGAAATATTCTGATTTGTGTAGAATTACCTATTTTATGTCTTCAGGTTATAGAAAATGCTGAATGTATTGAGTATAGCAGTAAAAAATTCTTGTCGATGCTCGGCGAGTAAATTAACTTACTGAAAAAAATTTCCCGTAGGTAATTTAATTGTCGTATTGTTTGGAAATGTAAATTGAGGTCTTGCAAATATAGCATGCATATTTAAAAGGATAATTGGTTTGAAAATTATCCTTTTAGTTCTAGACCAGTAATACGTTTTATTTATTGTTGATTTAAGCATTTAAAGTCCATTATAGTTTGTTGTATATAATGGTAAGTCTGTTTCTTTATATTTTTAATTTTGTATTTTGTATTATAATGCTTGTTTTGAAGGCATTGAAAATGTTAAATGTGAAATAAGTATCCTGTAGGTATTTGTTGACACAAAATATTCCCCAAAAAACATTGTAGCTACTTGGTGACAGAAAAAAAAAAAAAAAAAAACCCTGCCAAATTTGGTTGGGGAAGGCACATAACCGAAAAGTACCTTTAGCCATTTCAGTATAAAAAGTTAGGTCTCTTTTGCCACCGGTGGTGTAGTGGCTAAAGAACCATTCTATCCCATGCTGGGTCACCTGGGTTCGATACCCAGCTTGGGCTTGGGTGTTGACTCATCCGTCCCTTCACAGATGGTAATGATGGCCATTCATTGGGTGCCCCCAGAATAGAGTGGCCAATACCTTCAGATCATTATATTGGCGAATGTCTAATCGACAAGTGTCTGCCCACTATTTAAAAAATGATCCCTTCTTTGATTTTCTCTATCTTGGGAATCTAAAAGTGAAAATTTACTAAATGTCAACTTTTTAATAAAAAATGTGTAATTGAATTTAAATAATAAAAAATTACATTAATTTTATAATAAACACAACATTCGTCATTTTCTTGAACCGCAGCACATAAATGTCATCCTCTTCATTTTCATCACCATCTTTTAATGCATAAAGATTATTATTTCTTCCTTTCATTCTGCTAAAATAACATATCACTTATTCCTGAGTCATATATGCTTCTGCACAAATTTTTTTCTTCCCATTTGCTAAAAGACTTATCATTTTTATAATACTTTGCACAGTTAATTTATTACCTGTTTTGCCTCTTTTGTAAAAGCAGTCTTGCAGAAATCGTTTTCGATTTTTAGTTGGAAGCGAAACTTTCTTTTAAGTTATAAGGCCCATCGCTTTTGTGACATATTGTTTGAAAAGATTTGATTGCTAAAAGATGCTTTAGCAGTCTCAAAAGTGTTATTTTGATGGTTCCTCATTTTTGTTACAGTTTCCATCTTTGGAAATGTATCTTAGCTTGGTCCATCCCCGAAAATAAGAAAGTGTATGCTGTCCTCTTGCTATATGCAATGATAATTCATCAGCAATTTCAAATGCCGAAGTACAGTTGTCTTCAGAACAAGACATGAAGTTCATGAACTTTCGTATAAGAAATGTCCAATCAGTTTTTTAACACTTTCCAACAAGGTTGAAAAGTCTATATGATTACGGTTTGTCTGTCCGTCTGTGCTCCAACTCTCATAAAAATGGATCAATTTTTATGAAATTTATATATGTTGTTCCTAGGTACTGTACCATCTACCCTATTGAAAATGGTGTATGCAGCATTTATAGTTCTTCTACAGGACAAGTTCTCAAAAGATTTCAAATACATTATGCTCCTTGGGTAGTCGTTCTTTAAAGCGTACTTTAGAGATAATCAGCTATTTCAAATGAAACAAAATTGATATACGTTATTAAGGATTACAAGATAAAGCTCACCATCAAAAATAGTGCCTCTATCATTAATAGTTCTTTTACAGGAGCACTCAAAAATAATTCCAATGCATTAGTTAATGATCTAATGATGATTGCATGCTCCCTTAAAAGTTGTGCCAAAAGTTCTTCAACATTGGCGACTTTTGCAATACATTGCCAAATAGGGTGCAAAAATTTTTTTTTTGAAAAATGAACCCTAGATTGGAAATACATTCATTATTTGGCTGGAAATCAAAAATATACCTAATGTAATAATATTAAGCTATGATGATTTTAATGGGAATTTTGAAAATTCGTTACTCATTCTTCAATCAACTGATTTAGTATGCTAAGTTCGGTTAAAACAAAGCTCGCAAGGTCTATATGCCTAGGAAAGGGGTTGCATTGGTCAGACGAATTTTTAAGGGTTTCTAATGCAAAAACCGATTTACATGCAACAAAATTGTAAACAATGATTTTTTAGCCCATGGAACATTAGTTTTAGAGTGCTAATCCTTAAAAGAATAAATTTCCAGCTCTCTGTGTTTGTGCGATACTGTTATTTTGTATTAGAGGAATACATACTTATATTTTCATCTTTCCGACAAGATTGAGAGGTGTTTATGATTTCAATTTTTCTGTCCATTCTTCTGTCCACCAGTCCGTGCTCTAACTGCTGTGAATATATACCGATTAGTGTAAAAATTATGTATGTTTTTTATGTGCAGTGTGTACCATGTACCCCATTGAAAATGATGTATGTAGTATTTATAGTTCTTTGAGTCAAGAGAAAAAAATCCAATACATCACGCTCTATGGTCAGCCAAGCGTATTTTAGAGGTATTTGTTTTTTTCAGTTTTTATGATTCTGATTACAATATAAGTAATATGATTTGTTTACCTTGTTTTTTACTGTATTTAAAAAAAATCTGGGTTGGGGTGAGGGGAAATAGAATAATTTTTGTATTATGACCTAAACTCCGCAAAATTCTAAAATTTGCACAACCTGGGAACCAAGCTGTGCAGATTTTGGGTTTTCTACTGTATACCAGTACAGTATAACCTGTTAAAAGTGACCACTTTGGTAAAAAGACCATCTGTCTGTAGTGGTTACTTTTGTGCAATTTCATTTTGCAACCACCATACTTAACCCCCTTTTAAAGGTGACCAGTTTTGTTTTTCTTCCTGAGAATGGTCACATTAGACAGTTTCCGCAGTATATAGTATAAGAATATAATACTAAAAACAAATTTACAAAGCTAAAAATACAGTAATTTGTATAACAGTTCCGAGAAGCAAAACAGTTTCAAATGCAAGTATAGGGTATGTTAAAAATAGTTTTAATTTTTTTAAAAAGCAATTTGCCTCAGTTATGTTAACTTTTTTGTAAAGACAAATAATAGAGGATAACATTGACATAAAATATTTTTCAATAAACCTCTGCTGCAAGAATTTATGGTACTTCAAATATCGGTCAAAACTGAAAATTTTCAGATATTGGTCTTAAAATTCTAAAAGCGCATTCAACTTGCCTCAACTATATGTGCATTTTTTTATAAGAACTAATGCATGTCTTTCAACAGACACCTCTTTTGCTATGGCAACTCATAGGCGCAATCTATGGTTAAGCCTTAAAAATGACAAAAAATGTTGAAAATGTATCGTTTTGTGACCTTGCAGAAACAACCTGCCATGCCACAGATTTCTCCTATATTCCATGAAGTTCAATCCTCTAACATTCCAAATATGGAAGAAATTTCGTGGCAAGCTGTTCCTGCAAAGAGTTTTCGACTATAGCATTTTCTATGTCTGAGAAAAATGCCCATTTTTGTTTGCTCCAAGGTCTTTTCTGGGGGCCATAAAAAGTAAACAACTCAACTTTGGAACAAAATATTTTGGATTTGCTACATAAATTAGATAAATAACAATTGGGAATTTTTTGGTGAAAATCTGAGATGGCATGTATCACCCCATAACACTAGGTGTGCCAGTTTCTCAGATTCTTGCTCTTTATGCAAGTTTAATGTAATGTCATTGCTATTTAACCCCATTTTAAAATTACATTGTAATGTGGTCCTTGATTATGTAATCAGTCATTACCTTTGATTTTCAAGCACCATTTTAAATAAGAATTTTATTTTATAAATAACATTAGCTCTTAGTGTATTTATTTATTTACTCTTAAATTTGTTTATAGTAGTATTAATACTTCTCTGTTTTTTTTTTTTTTTTTTTTAAATCTTTGTACAATTTTTATGTTCTGAGACAACAGAGACAATAAGCCATTTGTGCTATATGCATCCATGTTCTTTCAACGTAGTTGTCCCATACTAAACAATTAAGAGATATATTCAGATTTCATGCTTAGTGAATACCTCATAAATACCAAAGTGCCAAATACAGTGCTTTGATACAACCTTTTTATATTTTTGTTTAAATATATAATTTATCAACTTGCTATGTTTCTTTCATTTAATTGCATTTTAATTAAAAACAAGTAAATATAAAAGTTGCTGTTTTCATTATCTATTATATCTACAAGAAGTATCTTGTTAATTTTCCTTTTTCCATTTGTTTTTTTTAGTTATTTTCAGCCCAGTAGAGGAATATAATTATTGGAGAACTATGCAGGACTCTGTACCAACTCAAGATCAAAAAAGGAGAGCTGAATATTTTTGCAATCTTCTATCACCCATTGAAAGTTCATTTAAAAACACAGAAAGATATTCTTTTACTGAATTCAAGGATATTTTGGACATAGCATATAATTCGTTAGATGATCTGTGGAAGCAAGATGAATATTCTCCAGCATTTCCATCAGATCGGATGGAGCATTTGCTAGATGTTATTGGTATAGTTTTATCACTTATTTTTTCAAAGTTCTGTTATTGCGTTTTGCCTTAATATAAAAATGATGAAATTTTTTTTGAACAACATTAAGTACAATCAGTTAGTAATAAAATAATATACAGTGAAACTTTCCAGGAGCAACCACCCTCCGTCCGTTTACTAGCATGATTATTGTTAGATGCAGCACTTAAGCTAGAATGGTATTTCTGCTGTTTTGATAATATTTATTTAAAATAATATAGTAAAAATCTGAATTACTACATACAGATTTAGTGCTAGTCAACAGTAATTATCACTAAAATGTATGCTACCCTTATTGACATTTTAGATGCTTTTGACTGATAAGAGTATAAAAATTTGAAATATTTCTTGGTACTTTGTAGTAAGATATTTATAGAGAATTTCTGCTTAATATATATAATGTTTTTCTTAAATAATCATACATTATTTTCTACAATATTTGGCATCTTATATATTTTGTATAATAAATAGACTTAATATTCTTACTACAGTAGAAGATTGATCACAATTCTATAAACCGCATTAACATTGCTGATGTAAACATTTAAGAAATTCTGAAATGACATAATCTCTTTCACTCTTTTAATTCTTTACTTTTAACTGTAAAAAAAGGGATCACTTATTTTTTGTTTAAGTTCTGTTTCAAAGTTTATGTTGAAATAATTTTTAAAGTATATTGTGTTTTCGTTAGCAAAAAATGCATGCAATGTGCTATCTCATCGCATAATTTTGTTTGTTTTTTAAATGCCTAATAAATGCCCCTCATGTTATTATTATAGTAAAAGGCCAAGTAATTGGCATGTTAAGAAAATTTTAAGTGCTTTTAGAATAAATCCCCATGTAATGCATATCAAAAGAAAAAAAAAATAATAAAAAGCATTAAGAGTTATCACACAACATTCCAAGCTTAAACACTTATTCTTCAAAGCACACACAATGCATTATCAGCATTACTTCTGGCTGGTCGAAGAGGAAAAACTGTTTACTCTGAAAGAACAGGAACCTCTCTCTTTCTCCCTCCTCTACCATTAACTATCCAAACAGACGTTTACATATTTAATAATATTCCTCTTTGTAAATTAAAAGCATTGATTTTGTT
>JAWZYV010016420.1:0-36470 GCA_038373885.1 Cheiracanthium punctorium
GCTAGCGCACTTTCAAGAAATTCCCCCCATAGGCCATAATGTAAAAGAAATCTTTGTCGTAGCCCTGTAGGAAAACTATAAGTCCTATACACACCAAAATCAATACCGGTCTTGAAACGGTGGTTTATAACATATATACCCAATTTGAGTTCAATCGAATTTACCGTTTAAACGCTAGCGCACTTTCAAGAAATTCCCCCCGTAGGCCATAATGTAAAAGAAATCTTTGTCGTAGCCCTGTAGGAAAACTATAAGTCCTATACACACCAAAATCAATATCGGTCTTGCGACGGTGGTTTATGACCTATATATCCAATTTGAGCTCCATCGAATGCTCCGTTCAGAAGCTATCGTGTTCACTCACATACACACAAACACATACACACACACACATACATACATGCATACATCTCGTAAAAATAGCATAAATGGATTCAGAAGCCCTCAAAACCTTTCAAAACACCAAAATCTCGAAGTCAAATTTTTCATGATTACAATACTTTCCTTACATGGTACATGTTCGGAAAGTAAAAATAGAGAATCTTTTCCCCTTCTTGTTTTTCAGATCCACTCGATTTACATGTTTCTTTTTTCGGTATTTTTGTTCGCTGCTTACTTTAAATGATATGATCTTTTTTTTACCCCTTTGAGCGGTGGTCGCGCCGTTAACCCCCCCCCCCCTCTTTCCAACGCTTTCAACTGCTAGTCGCAAAAAAATACGGTTATATATAGAGTGCCCAAAGTCCAAAAAGCGCACCCGTTGCCATCTCTCCAGTTAACTACCAGCAACAGAGCGGTCGATCGAATCGCCCATCTCTTGCCGCAGAGCTTAAGTTCTTTTTTTTTGACACAGCCGGCTGTGCGGCCGCCACACAGGTTGCTGGTATTTAACTACAGAGATGGCAACGGGTGTACTTTTTCGGTTTTGGGCACTCTGCAAAGTTGTTCTTCTGTATGGATGGGAAAATGATTGAGCGTCAAAGGGTTAATATATATTTATTAAATATTTCTTAGCTCAATTCATTAGTATAATGCTGAAAACCAAGCCATGTTGTTGTTTAGTAATATTGTTTATTTACATATACTATTATGTCTGTCGTCAGACACTGTTTTGGCCATGCCCAAAATCTCGTCCATTATCAACGATCTCTGCGAGTTTTGCTAAACTATCGCCCCATTCGGCGCAAAAAATAATTACATGTTTCGTATAACTGTAAAACTTTCAACTCTAGATTGTTGAGATTTGTATTTAGAACTATTGTAACATCTAATTGTGCATTATCTTTTCTTTTAAATTCCTAGTCGATTGGATAATTTATTGGCAGGGTCACCCAAAAGACTTTCAGTACACTAAGGTCTATAGATACCTTCCATTCATTGAAAGTCTGAGGTCCATCAGTGCATCGGCTATGCCTAAAATCACGCAAGCTATCTTAAGTTTGTCGGTTTTGGTGAAATATCGCTCAATGAAGTGCCAAAAATAAATCTTCCAAACTAAACTCAGCTTGGCGATATCTCAAATATCGGATTCGAAATGGCTAAACCTTATTATTATTATTGCAATATTGCATCTCTTTTATATTGTTACGAATTTTCGGGGCAACCCGCTGCTCTGTGGCTTAAAATGGTCTAAAATTCGTATTCTACGCTTCAAATAGATAAATTTTGCATTTTGTTGCATCAAAATCAGCCAATTAGAACCGGAGATATGGAGATTTCGGTTTGCCGTTGTTTTTCAATGGAGATTCTAGAAAACTAGAGAAATATGGGTCCTAGAGCTTAGATCTCTTCACTTTTGAGGACTTATTTTTGGCGCCCAATTTGGCGATATTTCGCCAAAAGTCGCCAAGCTTGGCGACTTTTTGGTCATTGGGCGCGATTTTCCCCAATTTGGCCTGGAAGTTGTTTATCCTGCATTAAAAACGTATAATAACTTAACGTTTCTCTTCTATGTCGTAATCAATATTCTCGCTTTATGTAGAATCTTCAAGAAATATACTCCTCTAGAAGCTTCCCGCAGTTTCTGCCTCCTCTATATAAACCGGCGCGCTGCCCCGACAGTTCAGTGCGAGTTGAACGCTCAATGTGTGAAGAGCTGTACGCTTCGTGAATGGATAGTGTTATAGAAGCCATGTTTTGGCTTGCTTTACGAAGCTGTTTTCGAAGTGCTGTGTGCAAATTCTTCATTGCTGTGTCTTAAGGGATTATGTACGATATCTCTTGAATATTTTCACTGAATTTTTGCCTGTGAAAGTGACTTATTTTGTGTGAGAAATACAGCATTTGTGAGAACTTCTGATCCAAGAGAACTGTTAAAAGCACATTACTGTTTTAATTGTGCTTGTGAATTTTTGTACAGCTGATGGTTCCACGAAGTTCTAGAAGCAATAAAGTTATATTCCATCCTGACCATTGGAGTTTTTACCAGCACGTTCTACACCAACATGACTTAAGAACGACGAACCCCGGAAACAAGAAGAGTAGTTCCGAAACAATATAAAGTAAGTTGGGATGGAGTAACCGGTCAATATTTATGATTTTTTGGAAGTCATGTGGTGTCCAGATCAGATTTATTGAATTTGTAAATAAACTGTCATATTTGTGAAATCCTACTATAGAGTTACGCTGATCCCTGATTCTCTAACAATTCCGTGGGATCACTCCAAGATAAGACTTTTACACATCATGACTCCAAAAAGATTAACCCTTTGAGGCGCAACCCTTTCCCAATGCTGAAAAAAGGGCAGCTGTTGCCATCGCTCGACTTAACTACCAGCAAGAGGGCGGACGATCGAAACGTTCATCGCGTGCCACAGATCCAGAGACCCTTTTTTGACGACAGCTGGCTGTGCCTGCCCTTTTTTCAGCATTGGGCCATCTATCCGGCTGTTCTCGCATTCTTCCATTTTTCAGCAGAAGTGAGTGCTGTTAAAAATAATCGTGATCATTTTTTTACTTCCTTGTACGTAGTATAAGGAAGTAATGTGATCCCGAAAAATTTTGGGGGCCAAATTTCGACATAAAAACCGATTTTGACTACCTCTAAATTGAATTTTAAAAATTTTTTCGATGCATCTCATCGTAGGCTAGCATGCACGATCCTATTAACGCGTCTGCAACTCATTTTGACCAGTGGCGAGTCTACTGTGGCCAGTTTTTCCATGCCGTCTGTACGTACGTACGTACGTATGTATGTAACTCGCATATCTCAAAAACTATTGGTCGTAGAATGTTGAGATTTGATATTTAGGATTGTTCTATGATCTAGTTGTGCACCTCCCCTTTTGGTGGCAATCGAATGGATAGTTTATGTACAGGACCGCCCAAAAGATTCGAAATACATTACGCTCTATGGGCCGAAATTCATTAAACTCGCCTAACTCAAAAGCTATTAGGCGTAGAATGTCGAAACTTCATATTTTGGATAGTTGTAACATCTAGTTGTGCACCTCCCGTTTTGGTTCCATTCGACTGGATAGTTTATCTACAGGACTGCCCAAAACATTCGAAATACATTACACTCAATGGGCCGAAATTCATTAAACTCGCATATCTCAAAAGCTATTAGGCGTTGAATGTTGAAACTTTATATTTAGGATTGTTGTAACATCTAGTTGTGCACCTCCCCTTTCGGTTCCATTCGACTGAATAGTTTATCTACAGGACCGCCCAAAAGATTCGAAATACATTACGCTCTATGGGCCGAAATTCATCAAAGCGTTTTTTAGAGGTATTGGGCTATTTCAAACGACTCAGAAGTGATATATGCTGTAAAGAGTTAGAAAATGAATTTCTCTATTAAAAAAAGTGTCTTTATCATTTATAGTTCTGCTACAGGAACACTCAAAAGATTTCCAATACATTACGGTCAATAGCAATTTTAGGGGCATTCATCCATTTCAAGCACAATACCGTCCTACCACATAAGTTAGGTAATGGTCCGACCACGGTCACGTGCCTCCCTCAAGAACTATGCCAAAAGTCGCCAAGCTTGGCGACTTTTGGTGTACGTGTGTGCATATTTAATTCTCAAATCTCAAAAACTATTATGAAATTTCATATATAAGAATGTTGTAACATCTAGTTGTGCATCTCGATTTTTGGTTCCAATCTACTGGAGAGTTTATTTACAGGACCACCGAAAAGAATTTCAGTACCATAATGTCTATGGACATCTTCATTATAATACAACTGTAGACAGTCATTGTTTGGTACATGCCCAAAATCTCGCCGTCTGTCCTCGACCTTGGCGAGTTTTGGCGAAATATCGCCAAATTTGGCGATAGTCAGTCATTTCGTCCATGCCCAAAGTATCGCCATTTGTCATCGTTCTTGGCGAGTTTTGGCAATTTTAGGGGCATTCATCCATTTCAAGCACAATACCGTCCTACCACATAAGTTAGGTAATGGTCCGACCACGGTCACGTGCCTCCCTCAAGAACTATGCCAAAAGTCGCCAAGCTTGGCGACTTTTGGTGTACGTGTGTGCATATTTAATTCTCAAATCTCAAAAACTATTATGAAATTTCATATATAAGAATGTTGTAACATCTAGTTGTGCATCTCGATTTTTGGTTCCAATCTACTGGAGAGTTTATTTACAGGACCACCGAAAAGAATTTCAGTACCATAATGTCTATGGACATCTTCATTATAATACAACTGTAGACAGTCATTGTTTGGTACATGCCCAAAATCTCGCCGTCTGTCCTCGACCTTGGCGAGTTTTGGCGAAATATCGCCAAATTTGGCGATAGTCAGTCATTTCGTCCATGCCCAAAGTATCGCCATTTGTCATCGTTCTTGGCGAGTTTTGGCGAAATATCGCCAAATTTGGCGATAATCTGTCATTGTTTGGTTTATGCTTAAAATCTCGCCAAATGTCGTCGACATTGACGAGTTTCGCCGAAATATCGCCAAATTTGGCGCCAAAAATTATTTCCTAATTTGTATAACTCTAAAACTTTAACCCGTAGATTTTTTAACTTTGTATTTAGAACTATTGTAATATCTAACTGTTTTTAATATCTTTTTTGACAGCAGTCGACTGAGAATTTATTTACATGGTGAGCCAAATGACTTTGAATACATTGAGGTGTATAGATGCATTCAATTCATTGAAGGTCTGTGCTCACTGACTACTTTGGCTATCCCCAAAATCTCGCTGACTATCTCAAGTTTGTCGGCTTTTGGTGAAATATCGCCAAATAAAGTGTCAGAAGGAAATCTTTCAAATTGAACTCAGCTTGGCGATATCGAAATATTTGTCTAGAAATTGCTAAACCTTACTATTATTGATATTTTATCTCTTTCAAACAAATAAATTTAGAGGAAGTGCGTCGAAAATATTTTTGATCTAATGGACGTGCAAGGAAGTCATGTGTTGGACACATCAGATTTTTTTTTTACGGGAAAGGACGTGCTAAAAAGGTAAAGGATTTTCGTGGAGCTATGTCACCCGCAACTATTTTTATAGAAATCCAATTTATTCTTCGTGACTGGCAACAGTCAAAACGTCAGAGTTTGGTATTCCCAGAGCGGGAACACTGCGCGTTAAAGGGTTAAAAAGTTAAGCACAAAAAGTGCAGTAACATTTAAACCGTTTGTACGATCCGCTTCAAATTTTTCATAATTATGTATAAAAATATTTTTTAAAAAACCCCAATCTTTGCTCCTTTAAAAATCTGAAAATCCACCCGTTCCCTCATTTTCAATTGATTTTTTGTTCTTTTCAGCTCCATTTCATTTCCGAGAGTCAAAAAATTTTTATCATTTGCGTGACAAAATGACGAGCCGCAGGTGTCAATGACGTCCTACTGAAGTTACGTTTATCAGGCTTTGAAGGGAAAATGGCTACTCCAATTCGTTTAAAACATTTTTCAAGATGGCACAGTCTATTCTTTTTCCCTTCTGCATGAAGCACTGATATAAGAGGGGCTGTTCCCACCCAACGTAATCGTTCGAATGCGAGAAGTTTCCGCACGTTTCCAGAAGAGCGTGAAATTCGATTTGGGTCTATCATAAAGATTAAATAGGAAGTTATTTATTTTAAGGGGACGAAGATGAAATACTTTGAGCGTAGACACATTTTTTTTCAAATGTTGTTTCTCTAGCGCCTATTGTAATTGCCCCCACAACGGGCTTTTTCTTCTAGTAAATTATAGTAGCCTAGTGCTTAAACCAGCTGTGTCATGCTGGCGTGTGCCACACATGCAGTTCCTCGTAAAGTAAATTCATCGATAAAATCTATTCTTCATCGGAATCCATTTTGAAATGGGGTGTGCATGCCTTGTGACCCACGGTGGGATTAAGAGATAGACAATGTCATTTTGAATGACCCAGCATAAGCATTTTTTCTTTAAAATGTAAAGTTATTTAAAATCATCTTTGTATCGATTTATTTATTTATTTTCTTAGCCGTTTTTGTTGGTTATCTACTGCTTCCTTGACCAGACCCCGATTATGCTAAGCCGGGCCTTGGACAGTGGTCTGAGTGAATACTCACTCCCTTTACATTTCCTTTTTAACAGTTGTCTATGACAACTGATTTCGTGTATTTCTCCTTTTGCTCTCGTATAAACCTCTGACATGATTACATGAAGGGTGTCGATGCAAAACTCATATTCATGACTTAGAAAGTTAATACTTAGGTCTTAGAAGAAAGCTAAAAAAAAAAACTTACTTATAAGCATGATCTATTGGCACAAACTTTCTGTAATATTTTTGTCGCCGTAACAACTTTTTGCAAGTAGTCCTATGATTCTAATCATTTTGGTAAACCTAGAATTTAAATTTAAATATTTAAAATGTGAATTTTGCATCCACTCCGTTCAAATGTGTCCAACTTAAAAATAAAACCAGATAAATGAGAATGTATATGGAGATTTGGAACATTTTGAAATCGGTTTTATTAAAATCGAAGAGTTAAAAAGTACAACTAAAACCATGGCTTTTTCATACTAAGCGGTCCATTCCTATTTGCTGGTGCCCCATTCTGGCTAGGGAGCCACTCGAACATCCTCAGGCAGTGGTTCCGGCTACTTAACTGTGTAGTCACTCGAAATCTAGCAACCACCCTAGTGACCACTTCATTTTTTTTTCAGAAATCGTTCATCTACTGTGATGTATATCCATGGAAAGGGAAAAATGGGATACTGATTTTTTGTAACTTCTAAATTCATAAATGAAAAAAAAAATAGGCATTTACTATATTGAAACTAGGCCTTAAACTATATTCACTTTTCTTTAAAAATGGAGTCCCTCACAATCAGGGGGCTAGGGGCATATGCCCCTCTCCCTCTAGCCCCTAACAGGTCCTAACCTTGTCTCGAGAGAATTTGCACATACAGTTGGGAGTTTATTGTTTTCTTTCTTCAACGCCTAAATCAGGTATGGACAACCTTTGGAAAGTTGCGGGCCGTATAATTGAGATTTATATGGGGTTTTGAATGGTTTATATGGGATCTTGAAATGTTCCGCGGCAGGGCCGTAAAAAAAGGAGGGGAGGTATGTGGGTTGAGCATTACCTAGCAGTCTCCTAGCCCCCCCCCCTAAGATTTCCAAAGATTTTTGCAAATCTATATAAATAAAATTAGACTTTTGTCTGTACATTACTTGGAATTCAAAAATTTTGCGATTTCTATCCGTTTCAAGCACCTGGGAATCCAGTTCGACCCTTAAAAAAAGTTTGTCTGTCTGTCATTCTGTCCGTGACGCATTTTTTTTTTTGTTCGCGCATCACGTAAAAAAGACTAAAAAAAATGAAATTAAATTGGGCGGCATGATAGCTGGTTACTCAACTTAAACTATACGCTTCGAATTTTTAAAAAGCCTTGATTAGATTTTGAGATTTTACAAAAATCGTTTCGAAATGCGTAAATCATTGTTCGACCATCACGTAATAATGACTAATGCGAATGTAATGATATTGGGTGACATAATATGTAGTCACTCAACTACAGGTGTCGAATTTTTTAAAAATTTTGATTAGATTTTGAGATTTTGCGAAAATCGTTTCAAAATGTGTCAATACTGGATGCGCATCACGTATCAACGACTAAAACGTATGAAATGAAATTGGGTGACATAGGTGGTCATTTAACTTTAAAAACAGGTGTCGATTTAAAAAAAATGATTAGAGATTTTCCAAAAAAATTATTCAAAATGTGAAAAAAATTGTCGATTACGTATAAACCACTCAAGCGAATGAAGTTAAGTGTTGTGTGTTAAGGCGAACCTGCACGCGGGGTATCTGCCTAGGATGGGGGGTGCCTTGGTAGGGGGACTTTCTAAGGGGTTCTAACGCGTATTCACGTTACATCTGGAGAAAACCTACCAAAACTCCAGACCGTTAGATCGACAGCCGCGCGATGGGACCAGAACCCGGGACCTTCACACTTCGGCCGTCTACCATTTTCAGTGGCATAACCACTGTGCCATGGTGAGGCTCAAGCGAATGAAATAGAATTTAGTATCGTTACAGGTGGTCATTTAAACTATAGGCATCAAAGTACTTTAAAAGTTTTTATAGAATTTGTGATGTGAAAACTCAGTACTCATATGTTTGTTCCATTCCTGAAAAATGGCAATGGAATCGAATGAAATTCGGACTTATGATAGATGTAAGCTAATTCAAACTCTAAATGCCAAATTTTTTAAAAATATTTCATAGATTTTGGGATTTTGAGAATGGTCGTATAAATGTTTGTTCTCGCAACCCTTAAAAATGGATTAAGACAGTGCAATGAAATTTAGCAGGACTCTTAAAAATACACATAATTTATAATTCTGCTTTCTATATTACTGCCAATATACCAATTCCGTTCTATCTACACTGAATGCTATCAAAAAATCAGGCTTTTTTGTAAATTTGCATTGCGTACTAACGCATCAACGACGGGTACTTCAGTTAACTGAAAAATGTGAATGTTTCGTAGAATTACAAAGTGGGGCAAAAACACAAAACTGCAGCTCATCGTTTAAGTTCCTTACAGTTTAATTGGATACCCGGGGGCAAGTATTTCGAGGAGGAGGGGGGAGGGATAAAATCTTTAAACTGCCGCCACGCACCTATTCAATTGGTTGGTGAATGTCAATGAAAAAATTACTGAATGAATGGCAAATTATTTTTTAAATATGGCATTTTTAAGCAAATGCTCTAGGAAAAGATTCACTCATTGAAAAAAAGTTCTAGAACAGGGGTGGCGAACCTCTGTAACTCCAAACACACATCACAGAAAGTAAACATTGCAATTGTGAGAAATGAAAAAGTACTGAACGCAGACAGAGAAGAGGAAAATTAATAAAACATACCTATCGCGTCACTTGGGCCTAGCATCGCATTCGCAGGACAGGGCGCCTCTCACTCAGTCGGACCGCCCTTCTGTGGTCCCGCACTGCCCGGGCTCGATCTTCCTCTCTACCGGTGGCCTCGGACGGTGCACCAAACCTCCTGTCCATATGGGACATCTTCCATAGGTTCGGGGGACTTCCAACCACCAGAAAGACCCAAAAAATTTCGCTCCAATTTGAAATCACTTTCAACAAATACTTCGAGAAAAAGTCAGCTTGGTTTCAATTATTCTTACTGAAAGAGTTCTTCCGCTTCATAGTCATTTCATTGCTTGAGTTTTTCGAACAATTTAATAAAGGAAACTAACTGTTTGAGAAATTTTCCCGGCAAATCAGATTTATAATACTACTTCTCGCGCAAATATATTTTTGTGTCTCAGATGACGTCCACTGGAGTGAGTATCTAAAAGCATTTTCAGTTTCATTCCAATGACATCAAAATGAAGACCCCACTGTTGCCGAGCGCACAAGACTCTTGACACGATAGACGGCTCTAGCCTGTAGGTCTCGCTTTCGGGCCGAACGGTCGGTGTGACTGTCTAGAATTTTTGTCCGTTTTCTACAGAGGTAAAATGAATACGCGGTAGAACATCCTCAAAGGTCCTCCACTCGTTTAACCCATGAACGTGCTATGTCCTCGCCGTGAGGACTCAAAACTCGGACGTTTAGACTGTTGTCAGTCACGAGGAATAAGTTTGATTTCTAAAAAAATACTGCAAGTATACTAGTACATTCTACTGTCGGTTACTTGTAAAATTGTCTGAATTATTTTTAGCAGCACCGGCATCTGCTGAAATCTAGAAGAATACGATGGAAGTGCATTCATATAGAAGAACAACTGAATAGACTGCCCAATGTTTAAAAAAGGGCAGTCGTTGCCATCGCTCGATTTAACTACCAGCAAGAGGGCGATCGATCGAATCGTTCATCGCGTTCCACCGATCTAGAGACCCTTTTTGGCACAGGCGGCTTTGCGCGGACACAGCTTAGCACACTAGAAAGTACATAAATTTTAGATGTAGAGATGTAGCTGCAACATCCAACTGTATCAACCGTTTTCTAAATGACCTCCCACTATCCAAGCAAATTTAGAGACGTATTGATGTCAAAAAGACCTCGCAAATCGGCACCCTGTTTAAGAGCGCTTTCCGTAGGTTTTTGGGATAGAATAATTAAATTTCACTCGCAAAGTAATTCATGTATAGGGCTCTCAATGAATCTGTCCTCTAACGGGGTGCGATTTGAAATTCGCCTTTGAAGCTATCTCTGACGAAACTTTTTCGAGTAGCAAATGAAATCGACGTCATTATTCGTATCTCGAGTTACGAGGAAATGTATTAAGAATCCCTGAGACGCGCTGAAAAGTTTGGCCACGAGCGAAATAATATCACAAATTCTCAGACTCCGAATAGGTTATTATTTTGAAATCTTTAACGGATGCTTAATTATGTCCGCTGGAGTTATTAATAGGATGCTGTGTCTATTTTAATGAATCAGTTGATTTTTTTCAGTGTCATGTAATAACTCTTGACTAAAAATGAAAGCATGCTGAAAATGTGCCTCAGCCCAACTAAAAATCTCTTTTACAGACGCATTTTCGCAAATTTTATCAGAACAACTTGGATAGTTCCCACCAATGGCGACTTTTAGTTCTTTGGCGATTTGCACATTCGCGTATTCCCATTACTTTTGTTGTCAAAATAATTTTACATTTTTTCTTATGCAAGCACATCTTGGATATCTGCCACCAAGACTAGGTGAAATATTTTACAGTCATGAATACGCCAATCGGCCAGGATTATGCATGACAGTGTGTGGAGAACTGCTTTAATAGCAACCATAATGTGGAAAGATTATCGATTGTACGCTTCAATACGCTAAAAATATGTACGATTGCAGTTTGTTTTTCCAGCTCCCACCTATAATACTGAAGCCAGTCAGTCCATCTTAGGGGATTTTCAACAACTTCGTAATGCTTATCGGAGATAGAAATGGCAAGTGCCATTACTGGAGAACTTGTGGAAGATAAATTTGAAAAATAGAATGGAGACGGGAAAAAATCCTACTAAACAATAAATTGCACTCACCACCCTACAAATGAGTCAATGCTGGATACAGCTTCAATATCAGCCTTTGGCGTGTTTCTTTTTTACATTTTTGGCGCGGTTAAAGATGTGATGCGGCCGTGATCAGCTTCCTTATACCATTTGTTCTGAGTAGAAATTTTAACTCCCTTTTTACGTTGCCTTAGTGTTATGTTATTATATTGAGTGCTGCGTAATTTAGGTTTGTTACCTTATTTGAATAACTGCTATAGAAATTCGTATTAGTTTAATAGTATTTACACTGAAGAAAGAAAAGTGGGGTTGAATGGGGCATGTCCCTCATTTTGAAGTCAATATCAACTGGAAGCTTATGAGTCAAGATCTATAACTATTACAACACTAACTAATACTTCCCTGTCTAAGGTAAGAGAAATACAGTACATTAGAATAAATGGCCACATTCATTTACCGCCAAGCCAGAACAGCGCCGATTTCTACGCTGTTCCCAATGCTGCAATCGGGTCAAATTGCGTATGGATGTTTCATAATGGATGTCAATTGACGATACATTCCTGTGGAATCAACGAAAAAGGATCCATTTATTGATATCAGCGTCTTCCAACTGCACTTTGTTAAGTGCTTGATGCTCTGTCAAGCAATTTTTGGTGATTTACATAAAAAGTAAATACGTATATACACACTGGTGTCAATAGCATCTTCAAGATACATTTTAGGTCGCCGTATCCATTATAACGTTTCTCGAAAATGACGAATGTCCAGAAAGTTCGGGCACCATCTGTTCTGCTTTAATAATGCAGAGCTTAAAATAAAGTCTGTTCATGTTCCTTTTTCAGTCGCATTAAATAACTTATTATTTTTATTTGCATTTTGGTGAAAATGCGTCGATGAATGCGACCGGAATCAAGGTAAGTGCGTTTTTCTGTTGTTTCGGCATCATCCCCCCAATGAAGATACACCACCCATACCGACAAATATTTAATCTCGCCAGAGGGTGGCACATACCGAAGCTCTACCAGTGAGTGGTATTACGGTGATTAACAACGGATTTTAATTTTAAAACCTAAATGAGTGGCCGCCAAACCGAATGAACATGACGAATAATAGCAACTCTGAGAAAAGTTATTTGAATGCCAAGAAACAGGCTAAAAAAATGACCTTATATACCATTTTGTGGAAAAACAAATTACGGTGCAATGTATAATTAATGCATAGTGAAAATTCAACTTATAGAAAAGCTGAGTCTCTATTTCTTCAACATGATTATGGCTTGGAGGATTATGGATGTAGGCAAAAATAGAGTAGTTAAAACTACAGTTAAAAATGTCGATCCCTTTACGAGTATTCGTAAAATAAATCTTACGTCTTGGTTGTCTATTGGGTAAAACATCTAAAATTTACCCGAATCCGAATCCTGGCCTTTTAATTTTCACGAGATAAATCACGGAAAAACTTATTCAAAAATCAAAAGCCGCATTTAAAATAATCATTCAACTAGAGAGGATACCGCTGTTCAAGAGGTTCTTCCTTCTCACACAAATTTAGATTGAAAAGATAATCGGGGAGGCAACTACACTAAACGCATACTATTCAAAAAATTAATTCGTATTCAATTATTTTTCAATCCAAGTTACGCATGACTCTGTAACTTATTAAATTATTTCACACTAATGCAATGGCTAGGCAGTAAATTCTTCCATAGTATGCGTTAAAAAAATTTAAAAATACGAAATAAAAGTATATTTAAATACACATATTTGTACTCTATTCTGCTTTAATATACACTCCATAATGTTAATACAATTTAAGCTATTACACTACTCTTACCTCTACTTGGCTGCAAAGCTTGGCGAAGAGGTTGGCATTGATTTTCAACACACTTTTTAAGGCTTAGCGGAGCGCATTTTTTTTCCAACCTACATCCACCAAATTTTCCTTGCAAATGACGGGACCCGTAGAAATTTTACCTCCAAACCATTGTTATGGTATTGTTGTTACCTATTGTTAGCGTTTGTTTATTTACAAAACAGTCTCCGAACAATGATGGCTTATTGTTACGTCATCTAATGTAAATCATACTAATATAGGAATTTTATAGAAAATTATGAAAAATATAGAAAATATTCAGAAAATAACACAAATAATAAAGTTTTTTGCACATTTCACACACTACATACATCGTAAGCACAATATACAACCGTTCATTTATGAGAATCTAAAGAGAAAGCCATGTAGTATGCCCTACTCGAACCAGCTAAAATCGCACAAAATATGCATAATTCTACCCTAAATTCTACATTTCGAATAAAAATATAGAGTATTACATAGATAAAGATGCTTTTCACCTTATGACTCATATTTTTTTCATTCAAAAACTTGTTTTCCATTCTAAAACTGTTGGTTCAATTGTACATCTCATCCAAAGTTTTATCGTTTTCTGACTGAAAATAACTAATTTTAAGCAATTTTAAGCTGAAAATTTATAATTTCTTATTGTTTTACATTGTCTTTATGAAATAATATTAATTATTTTACAAAATATCCGACTTAGCCACTTAAAATCATTACGACTAGAATCATTACTTTAGTAAGATGGCACGACTTCGCACAAACATAATTTTGGTTAATTTTCTCATTATTTTATGGCTGTTTAGTAATATTTACTTGAAATAAACATATATTAACAAGTTTTTGATATTTTTAACATTAAAAAGATATTTTTTTCATACTTTACTTTGAAAAAAATATGTGGAAACTTCCAACTAAATCTGTCGACATGTTAAGATATAGTTAATGAGTTTTCTCTTAAATTTAACTGCAAAAGAAACATTTGACGTGGAAAAATAGCTTATATTTACAAATATTTATCGTTTTTAGCAGAAATAGAATAATAATTGGCCGTTTTGCACTAAACATTTCATGAAAAACAAACTTAATACTTCCGACAGGTTACCCTGTTTTTATTGAATTCCATAACTAAACAAACGTATTAAATTAACATAAACCTATATTTACAGATATCTGTTGCTTTTATTATAAATAACTGGATACCTTATCCTTTTCGTGTAGCAAAGTGTAATATTGAGATGCAAGTTTCTTACAAGTTAGCATTTACGCACTTTAAGTGATGATTTTTCTCGTAAATATGTTAAACATGTAATATTATAACAAAACAAACTATTATTAACGAAATTTTGGTTTATTTACCCAATTTGGCTTAACACTTTAATGTTTTCGTGAGTAAAACTACGAACAAAATTCGTTGCAAGTCGCTTCTTGTTAATATTCATGAAGTTTTACTAAATGTTCACGTAAATCTAATAGGGAAAAGAGGAAGGCCATATTAAAATAATCGCAAATAAACAAAACTTTACTGGTTTTAACATATTTAAGCTGGTAATTATAAATGATATTATATGTAAACATGTAAAAACTCACGATACTAGATTTAGTGCAAGTTAGGATCCATATGCACTTTTAGCGAATTTTCTCGGTAGTTTAGCAATGAGTGTGTATTATGTCATTGACGTAAACGTTTTCATCTACAACATTTTAATATTTTCAGAATGTTTAAGCGAGTTCTTTTACATTTTTCATTTTTAAAATAATGAAACATTACGATCGCAGATGTCATCTCGAAATGATTTTCAGTTCGTTTTCGAATAAATAGAAAAGCAGTAACGTTATTTTAAAGTAAGTACATATTTACAAATACGTATCGCTTATAGCATCCATAAAGCAGGGATATGAATGTTTCATACTAAAAAATACGTGAAAAATTAACTTACTACTTACAGCGTGTTACCATACTTAATGAACTTCCTTTCCATTTCATTACCATCCAAACGTTTCAGACTGAAATAAGCATATATTCTACAAATATTCACCATTTCTATCATAAATAAGTCAGTAACTTACGGTTTTCGTACTGAAAAGTGTAAAATTTGCATCAATAATGCAAATTTCTGCAAGTAGGAATAATCATATACTACTTTTAGTGATAATTATCAGAAACAAAAAAGGACTACGAGTAGATTTAAAAACAACAAATACTATTAATGAAATTTAACTTTTTTTAAATTTTAAATGTAAATTAATACTTAGACGTTGTCGTAAGTAATGTTCTTTAAAAAATAATACCCGCGTTGATTCAAATAACATTAAAGTAGATAAGATCCTTAAAAAAGCACAGACGTATTTTTCGTGAATATTTTCAGAGGAATTTAATATAGAATAAGTCATTTCATTTTGAATTTCCTGTATATTTACATAATGTTATCCTTTTTATGTGTGTGCAAGCGAATATAGCTTATGCTTTTTGAAAGTCAAACTGGAAAATGCTATCCTGTCGTAGGTGATAGGGTTAGATGCATTTTCAGTCAAAATTTTCATGGATTTTACAGAAACAGACTGTATTTCTCATGCTTAGTGTATTCAGTTAGTTAATATAATAGTTTTGCTAACCTATTTATTTATTTTGTATTTCCACTCAGTAGATTCATAATTTAATGTTTTACTGTGAAAAACATCTTACAAATTCCTTCACAAGTTGCAACTTTTTTCTATAATTCCAGTACAAATAAAAATACTAGATTTAAATACGCCTGTATTTTCATATACTTACTATTTTTAACATGAATAACATTATTATTTATTGTTTTCATTCACAGAATTGCAAATCATTAGGTTGCAAATGGTCACTGTTCCCCAGAGGTGTATTTTCAACCCACTTCTTCACAAAATTTGAACTGTAGACTTGGTCATATTCACTCAAAATGTGCATAGATTTAAAGATTCTTTCTTTCAGCATAAATCTGACAGTCATTTAAACCCTTTAACGCGCAGTGATCCCGCTCTGGGAACACCAAACTCTGACGTTTCGGCTGTTGCCAGTCACGAAGAATAGATTGGATTTCTATAAAAAGAGTGGCGGGTGACCTAGCTCCACGAGAATCGTTTACTTTTTAGCACGTCCTTTCCCATAAAAAAATTGTCACGATTCTTTTTAACAGCACTGACATCTGCTGAAAAAGGGAAGAATGCGAGAACAGCTGGATAGATGGCCCCATGCTGAAAAAAGGGCAGCCGTTGCCATCGCTCGACTGAACTACCACCAAGAGGGCGGACGATCGAAACGTTCATCGCGTGCCACAGATCTAGAGACCCTTTTTTGACACAGCTGGCTGTACGCGAGCACAGCCAGCTGTCGTCAAAAAAGGGTCTCTCGATCTGTGACACGCGATGAACGTTTCGATCGTCCGCCATCTTGCTGGTAGTTAAGTCGAGCGATGGCAACGCCTGCCCTTTTTTCAGCATTGGGAAAGGGTTGCGCCTCAAAGGGTTAAATTGATCCCCCCACCCCTAAAAAAATTAAATACCTCAATTTTTTTTATTCGAATTTTGGAACCAAAACGACACCTATTGTTTTGTGCGTGTCATTAAATTAATGTAATTAAATTTCATTCTATTCCATTGAGCTATTATCAGGAATATTTCCATGATTATCACAAAGCTTCAAAATCTATTCAATATTTAAATTAACTTAGAATACCATTCAGACAATTTTCAAGGCTCGAACAAACATTAACACAATTTTTACAAAATCTCAAATTTTCACAAATATTTTGTCGCTTATTATGGATCATCCACCCATCACAGACGATCCATTTCATTTCATTCGCTTCAGTGGATTTTTTCGGGATGCGCAAACAAAATCTCACACATTTCAAATAAACTTTAGAGAAATCTCAAATTCTAATTCAAGTTTTCAAAAACTTATCATAGAACATAGAAATAAAGAAGAGAACGGCCTAGGAATTTTATTTCCAAAATAAACAGTTTTAAGTTTCGCTTCCTCCTTCCCCCTCCCCAACAAAATAATATTGAAATTCCACAGCATAACTCCAGCTACAATATGTCTACTCTGATTCATGTTACACGCTCATATACTCGGTTATCATGGCTGATGCCAAGGAAAACAAACTTATACGGGGCAATATTCACTTTTACTTGTGAAAAAATCTGCAGTGACTCCACTCGACTTTCCGAACACTTACGATTAAGATCATTACCAAGAATTTAAATAAATTTTAATCGATGAATCATTCAAACATATATACCAAATTGAAGCTCCATCGAATGCACTGTTTAAACGCTAGCGCACTTTCAAGAATGTCTCCCCATAGGCCATAATGTAAAAGAAATCTTGGTCGTAGCCCTGTAGAAAAACTATAAGTCCTACACACACCAAAATCAATATCGGTCTTATGATGGTGGTTTATAACATATATACCCAATTTGAGCTCCATCGAATGTACCGTTTAAACGCTAGCGCACTTTCAAGAATGTCTCCCCATAGGCCATCATGTAAAAGAAATCTTTATCGTAGCCCTGTAGAAAAACTATAAGTCCTATACACATCAAAATCAATATAGGTCTTATAATGGTGATTTATAACATGTATACTCAATTTGAGCTCAATCGAACGTACCGTTTAAACGCTAGCGTACTTTCAAGAATTTTCCCCCATAGGCCATAATGTAAAAGAAATCTTTGTCGTAGCCCTGTAGTAAAACTATAAGTCCTACATACACCAAAATCAATATCGGTCTTATGATGGTGGTTTATAACATGTATACCCAATTTGAGCTCCATCGAATGTACCGTTTAAACACTAGCGTACTTTCAAGAATTTTCCCCCATAGACCATAATGTAAAAGAAATCTTTGTCGTAGCCCTGTAGAAAAACTATAAGTCCTATACACACCCAAATCAATAAAGGTCTTGCGACGGTAGTTTATAACGTATATACCCAATTTGAGCACAATCGCATGCCCCGTTCAGGAGCTATCGTGTTCACTCACATACACACAAACACACATACACACACACACACACACATACACACATACATACATACATCTCGTAAAAATAGAATAAATCAATTCAGAAGACCTCAAAACGTGTCCCTACACCCAAATCTCGAATTCGAATTTTTTCATGATTACAATACTTTCCTTACATGGTACATGTTCGGAAAGTAAAAATTGGTATGACACCCGATCAGAAAGAGGATGGAATCATTCATACTTACCATAAATGTGGCTGAATTCCCCCTTTATATCAGAAGGAGACCTCCCCCTCCCCCCATTTCAACGCACAAGCGGTTGATAGAAGAATAACCATAAACATTTTATAACCATACTATGCGAAAGGGAACAATAACTGCATATTAAATGAGTGTAATGGACATCTTACCTGTCTCGCCCAAAAGACCTCCTGTTCACCATTTTGTCCCATCCACAGCAAATGGTGCCCGAATTGAACAAGTACATACATCGGCTCGCGTGCTCGGTCAGTGGATCTGCTGTTGTTGGAACATGTATTCGGATTTGTGTGCTTGGGTCAACAGGAACAGCTTAGAAATCCACGTCAAAGAAAGGGCAAACACAAATGCCTTGGGGGAGGACTTTTCTGGGTACCGGGTATGTATTCATGTTACATCTGGAGAAAACCGCCCAAAACTCCAGACCGCTAGACCGACGGCCCCTCGAGAAGACAAGAGACCCTGTTCCTCCACTTGAGCCATCTACCAATGTCGGTGGCTCATGTACCAGACTACAAGAGGAGTCGCATACAACAACACGCCTGTCCCCCTTCTCTCATCGTACACCACCTGTACGCTCATCGCTTGGGCGTACGGTCGTGTGGGTTCGAATCCCGCTGGTCCCCTGGTTGTTCGTGTCGGTTCCTGTGATCCGTAAAATTTCCTTTCTCTGCGCTAGTGAAAACTGTCGTTGTGTTTATTTGTTGTCAGGATGTATAAGCGGGTTCTTTTGTAACAAGCACACATATTGTCGTTGTTGTATTGGGTTGGCAACAAAGTAATTGCGTTTTTCCGTATGTCAATATTTCGCCTGGCCAAAACTACTGAAGTTAATGATGCGAAATTTGGCACGTACGTGAGTTCTTCAACATAGGTGCTAGATCAGAGAGCATTTTCCAAAATTCGTAATCTTAGGGGGGGTAAGGGGCCAAAAAGTTCTTTTCACATATCCCGCGTGATCTCAAATAGAGATATCCGTGAAATTCTTTCTGTAAAATACAGCAGTCACGAATACCTCAAAATTAATTTCAGGACATTTTTAATAGTGTCCTCTAAGGAGGATAGAAGCGAAAAAAGGGGGAGGGTGGCCATCTTTTATGGACGAAAAAAAATACTGCCAGTGAAATTCTTTCTTTAAAATGCAACAAATATGAATCGTATGTTCAGGCACAGCTTACCTGTAATTAAAAACTTGTTGAAAACTTATTTGCTTGAATTTTATACCAGAAAACGCAATTACTTTGTTGCCAACCCAATATTTGGAACGTTTATTTTCGGACGTGAGCTCGATTCCAAGAACCCGCTTTTCAATTCTTCGTCGAGTGAAGTAGAGAACACAAGGACAGTTTTTACTAGCACAAAGAGAAGGGAAATAAATGTATGGAGTGGATGATCGAACCCAAGACCTTACGCTTAGGCGATCTGCGTGGAGTACGACAAGCCCTAAATAGACCCTAACCTTCGAATCCAATGTCTCCAAGCACACAAGCTTCGGAAATTAAATTTTCAAAGTACAACTACAGAACAACACCTGCACAGATATACAGCCCCTCGAAGTAGAAGCCGGTGCAAGCCGCCGTTTTTGAGTACAAAGAGTTTCAGCCCACATCTTACTGGCTTAACCCTTTGAGGCGCAACCCTTTCCCAATGCTGAAAAAAGGGCAGCCGTTGCCATCTTGCTGGTAGTTAAGTCGAGCGATGGCAACGGCTGCCCTTTTTTCAGTATTGGGCAATCTATCTAGCAGTTCTCACATTCTTCCAAATTTCAGCAGATGTCAATGCTGTTTAAAAATAATCGTGACCATTTTTGTTACGGGAAATGGCGTGCTTTAACCCATTTATGCCTAGTGTCCCTTTCGCTATTGGTCGAAAACGTTATTTATTTTTCCTAGCCTTTATTCATGAGTATCGAGCCTCAACTCTACAAAATATTTTAACATGACAATGTAGGATGCTGATATTTTGATTTTTATGCATAATGATTTTAAAAGAAATCATCCCTTGTTCAAGAAGTTGACATCAGAAATTTATCTATTATTTCTGTTATCAGTAAAAATCGAAGAAAGTCGCAAAAATATCCAGGCACAAATGGGTTAAAAAGTAAAGGATTCTCGTGGAGCTGTGTCACCCGCCACTATTTTTATAGAAATCCAATATATTCGTGACTGGGAACAGTCCAAATGTCAGAGTTGGGTGTTCCCAGAGCGGGATCACTGCGCGTTAAAGGGTTAACCCTTTGAGGCTCAACCCTTTCCCAATGCTGAAAAAATGGCAGCCGTTGCCACCGCTCGACTTAACTACCAGCAAGATGGTGGACGAACGCGTGCCACAGACCTAGAGACCATCTTTCGACGACAGCTGGCTGTGCAGTTCCCAATCTTAGTGATATGAATTAAAACTGCTTTCAGTAATTTTTGTTGCAATACACAACTAACAAAGTATTTTTCTAAATTTTCAATAGTAAGGCTTTGTCTTTTATCACCTAAAATCATTTTATCTGCTGAAAATGCTCATTCAATATCAACGAATATCAGTGGACAGTATTTATAATATTTCGCTTTGGATGGTTGTACTTTTTCCTTTTTTTGGATGGTTGTACTTTTTACTTCATTCAAAGTAAACACACAATTTCAACATTTGTTCAGTAGCTTTTGAACGCATTTATAACTTGTCAGGCTCAGTTTTAGAGCTGATTTCATGCTGCAAAGTGCCGCTTAGCGAACATTTTCTGAACTAAACTTTAAAAAAAAAACAGAAAACTTAAGCACATTTCATTTAGTGTCCATATGCAAATTAGGAGGCGATCTTCTCATCCTTTTCAGCTGCAGACTGCTGTTTATAGGGGGAGTTTATAAGCACTGTGTAGTATCATTTGAAAAATATGTGCACTCAGTATATGCTGCTTCTCTCATTTTAATCCCACAAATAATGTAATTTTACACTCTCTCCCCATGGATTTTCTCTGATATTTTTAATTTGCTTCGTAAATCCAATAATTAACAAACAAAACAAAAAAAAAAACTTAAATTTTGAAGGCAGAATAATCTATAAAGGCAGGGAGAACTTTTCAATCTTCATCCTTTTTGTAAATGACAATCTTTTACTGAGCATTCCTTTATTGTTCTCCAATACCTAATGATTAAAAATTAACCCTTATTTTACATGTTTATTTTTTAATTAAATTTAGTTATTTAAATTCACTTATGATTTTCTGCAAGTTTTATTTGATTTTTAAAGTTAAGTCTACTTAAAAAATGCACATTTAACATGCGTTTGTGAAATATTTATCAGTGAAAATTATAATATATTATTTTACTAGTTTAAAATGGTTGTTTTAGTTACTACTGGAGCATTGTGTATGATTATCATTCTAGTTACTACTGCAGTGTATGATTATCAATTTAGAAATAAAGTACTTTGACTAATCTTTTTTTTGTGTGTGTGTGTGTGTGTTGGTTGCATGTCGAAATCAAGAGTGAAAAAGTGAAATTTTTCCAGAGTTTTGGAAACTAATGTTTGAAATGATTTTTTAAAAATTAATTCCTCTCCCTCCTTTTTCCCTTATGGTGTCATATAAATTTTTTTACTGGGTTATTCCATGGTGTCTAAAGTAACAAAGATAGGAAAAACCATTATTTATTTACATAAAAATTATTGTTCTATATTTTATTTTTCTGAATTAGTCTTTATATGTTCTATGAGTCAAGTTCTTTAAATTCAAATACTAATATTTAAAAAATACCACAATTTTAGATAAATAATTGTAAATTAAATCATTGTGACTCACGTAACAAAAAAGGCCCCTAAAGCTACACTCTAAATTTCATTTTGAAATTACCAAGGGGCGAATTCACTTAATAACTAAATGAGTATTTTTGAATTAATATTTACACTTAGAAGAATATATAACCATAACATCAAGTTCATTTTATGAAATTTTACATTTTATAAAAATAAAATAATACCCGCGTAAGTGTGTGTGTGTGTGGGGGGGGGGGGTTAAAGGTAGTGGGCAGGTAGAGTGAACCCTGAGAGACACTTCATTTGTTTCGTACACAGGCCCTGGTCATGGTATGCATGGCAGTCTGGGGACATGAGAAAAACTCAAGAGTTTTTGAAGCCAATATCTAAATTTCAAAGGAGACAAGGCTTTTGACAAATTATTACTGATCTAAATAAAAAGACCGGTTTAATAAAAAAGAACCCATATAAATAAAAAAAGGATAGGAAGAAATTATTTTATTTTTATATGTTTAAAATTGACAACAGCGAAAAAGATGCAAACTTAACCCTTTGTGTCCATAACTGCTTTGACCTTAAAAACAGACCAGCTGAAACTTGCAAAATTGTACTTAAATCCAACAAAAAATTATACACGTTACATATTTTTAAAGAAAAGGCAAGGGTTACACTGAATGTATACACATATATGCTGTAGCTTAACATGAAAAGTTGTTGTTTTTTTTATTTGAAATACGTGGACAGATTTGTCCAGCACAATATTATTCACGTGTTCCTGAAATAAATTTCAATACAAATTTTCAACATTTTTCTTTTTTTTTTCTTTTTTTTGATAAAGACAAGGGAAAAACAATATCCTTGAACAGGGTTTCTACAGATTTCACAGCTTTTGCTTCACTGACTTTATCTAGCGTGCTTTCCTGAATTTTGCGTTTCTATTGTTAACATTCCATCCTTTAATTAATAACTTTTTATATATTTTGCCCCTTTTTTTACAAATAATAATAATAAAAAAATTAATATACGCAAGAATCTTATTGGACATCACTGGATTCTAACAAAAACCCTGTTTGATAATCATTTAGGATAAAATTAAGCCTATTTCAGCTGCACAAGATAGGCTCATAAAGAACACATTTTAAAATCATTTATAAAGTTGAATGAGAAAATGAAAATCAAACAATTTCTATATTTAGGTTCAAACAGCCAATATTTTCTTGATTCTGCAGCAAAATTCAATTTTTCTTGCATTTCCCCGACATTTCTTCACTTTCTGCTAATTTCCCTGACTTTTTTCCCAAATCCCTGACTTTCCAGGTCTGTAGAAACCCTGTTGAACATAACTGTCCAAGAGCAGCTGCAAAATGACTGAACAACATTCAGGCCAAGCTATCCCAATTTTGCACAGGCATAATTCGAGAGTTATTAAAATACATATATACTATTTAAAACGGAATGTTCAATGCATAGTTTCTAAAAACCATGAAGCTCCAAAGCAGCGTTCAAGTGCAAGACCCCCGTGGTTGGTTTCATGATAACGTCATTTTCTTCATAAAATATGAATCGTGCATCACGTTATAACTTGCCATTTGCTTGGAGATGCAAGTGTTTTTAACGAAAAACCAATAATATTTGAGACAATGAAAATGGATGTGAAATTCGAACACATTATTTTAGTGGTCGTGTATGTCGCAGATCTTCATACAAAGAACAAAAAAGAGACAGAATGACTAAATATTCCATGAGGATAGTAACTATGATATAATTGAGCGACAAAATAAGGCGGGTCCAGTATTGTTTAGAACTGTCACTTCTGAGTCCAAGCATACTGTTGTTCGCTCCCTGCGATCGTTTTCCCATTTACAGCAGATTTCTGCCGTAAGTTTTTTCTGTTTAAATACGTCACTTCGGAATCTGGGTCAAAATTTCTGGGGTGTTTTTTTTCTTACCCCAGTCTCTTTTCCATTGTAAATGCTGAGATTCATGTAGAGACAGTGGTAGATGTGCGATAGGTATAATATAGCTAGAACCTTAAGTGATGGTAAAGGAGGATTAAAAAACTAAAATATATTTTAATTTAACTTTTCTAAATATCTTCAATCACTATTCTATCTATTCTGTAAATTTCGAAGAAGGAAGACTTTTTTTCAAAGAGAGCGAATATTTTTTCAAGGGAGCAAGCACTGTCCCAAATTCACCTTCCTGGCTATGGGCCTGGAATGAGGTTTCATTCTTTCATGAACATAAAGATGTCAGTTCAGTTTTTTTTTCATGAGAAAGTGTTTTTCATGTAAGTGAGTTTCTTACACATGTTTCATACCTAAGGTTTACCCTTGTGTGGGTACGAAGATGTGCATTCAAGTGCTGTTTATCAGAGAATCCCTTCTGGCATGTGTTAAGCCCACAAATATTTTCCTCGTGGAGCTAAAAAGATGCGTATTCCAGTTTACCTCCTGAGGGAATTTTATCTTACACATATCCCACACATAAGGTTTTTCACATATATGACAAAGATGTCTATAGCACTTTTCCTTGCAATATCTTCCTTCCTTGAGAGAATTCTTGTAAATCACGGGTAAGGCTTTTTCAGGGCCGGCTTACAGCGTATGCGACATGTGCAGTTGCACACGTGCGATTTGGACAGGGTTGCCGAAATGTAAAATATAGAAAACTAATGTGCTTAAAACTAAAACTTTTATGTAATTTTAAATGCAATTGAGCTGATTGGATTTATTAATAACCTTTCTTCAGCAAATAAAATGTTACTTCAAAGTACAGTGAAGAGTGTGACCCCAAGCGCTTCGCTCCATTCTTGTGACAGAAGTGAACAATTGTAGATAATGAGTCATAGTCACTATCACATGTTTAGTTCATCTATTAATATATTCAAATTGAAATAAATTTTCAGTGAAGATAAAATCAAAAATATAGAAAACTAATGTGCTTAAAACTAAAACTTTTATGTAATTTTAAATGCAATTGAGCTGATTGGATTTATTAATAACCTTCCTTCAGCAAATAAAATGTTACTTCAAAGTACAGTGAAGAGTGTGACCCCAAGCGCTTCGCTCCATTCTTGTGACAGAAGTGAACAATTGTAGATAATGAGTCATAGTCACTATCACATGTTTAGTTCATCTATTAATATATTCAAATTGAAATAAATTTTCAGTGAAAATAAAATCAAAAATTGTTGTTGTCGCTAAAATATGTATCTGTTATTTTTTATTTGACATAACAATAAACTGAGATAACAATTTTTTAAGGAGTTTCGTTCTTTACGCAAGTAGAGAAGAGTGCGCCTATTAAAGTTGTAAAAGTCTTAAAAGAATGGGTTCTAAAATAAATCATTTAAAAATATAAGAATTATGCGTAGGTACTAAAAACTTTATTTTCACATTTAATATTTACTACTGCTTATTAGTTTTAGATTTCGGTTTTTGCAGCACATACAGCATTTTGTGCTTAGGTCGGCTCTTAATTTCTTTTTTCTGTGTGAGTACGATGATGTTTAGCCAATGTTCCTCTTTGACAAAAAGCTTTCTGGCATATGTCACACACATAAGGTTTCTCTTTTGTGTGGGTACGAAGATGTATATTCAAGTGCACCTTCTGAGAGAATCCCTTCTGACATATGTCACACACATAAGGTTTTTCGCCTGTGTGAGTACGAAGATGTCTGTTGCAGTCTATCTTTTCAGAAAATCCTTTCTGACATATGTCACACACATAAGGTTTTTCTTTTGTGTGGGTACGAAGATGTACATTCAAGTTGCTATTATGAGAAAATCTCTTCTTACATATGTCACACACATAAGGTTTATCTCCTGTGTGAGTACGAAGATGTCTGTTGCAGTCTATCTTTTCCGAAAATCCTTTCTGACATATGTCACACACATAAGGTTTTTCTTTTGTGTGGGTACGAAGATGTACATTCAAGCTGCTATTATAAGAAAATCTCTTCTTACATATGTCACAGACATAAGGTTTTTCTCCTGTGTGAGTACGAAGATGTCTGTTGCAGTCTTTCCTAGCAGAAAATCCTTTCTGACATATGTCACACACATAAGGTTTTTCTTTTGTGTGGGTACGAAGATGTATATTCAAGTTGTGATTATGAGAAAATCCCTTCTTACATATGTCACACACATAAGGTTTTTCTTTTGTGTGGGTACGAAGATGTGCATTCAAGTGTACCTTCTGAGAAAATCCTTTCTGACATATGTCACACACATAAGGTTTTTCTTTTGTGTGGGTACGAAGATGTGCATTCAAGTGTACCTTCTGAGAAAATCCTTTCTGACATATGTCACACACATAAGGTTTTTCTTTTGTGTGGGTACGAAGATGTGCATTCAAGTGTACCTTCTGAGAAAATCCTTTCTGACATATGTCACACACATAAGGTTTTTCTTTTGTGTGGGTACGAAGATGTATATTCAAGTTGTGATTATGAGAAAATCCCTTCTTACATATGTCACACACATAAGGTTTCTCTTTTGGGTGGGTACGAAGATGTACATTCAAGTGTACCTTCCGGGAGAATCTTTTGGTACATATGTCACACATATAAGGTTTTTCTCCTGTATGAGTACGAAGATGTTTAGTCAATGCTTCTTTTTTAGAAAAAGCTTTCTTAGATGAGTCACACACATAAGTATTTCCGCCTTTGTGAGTACGAAGATGTACTTCCTTGCTCAGGTTTCCTTGCTCTGGGACTTCCAAAGGGAACATATCACGTCTTTTTTTAAGTATACAATTCTCACCTGTATTCAAATTTTGCTACATTTCAAACACACGACAACCTTTGAATGTAAAATCTTTCACAGCAAGAAGCAATTATAGATGCATAGAAGAGTTGTAAAATCTGTAAAAAAAATAAATACATAACTTTTTATAAAATAATTATAAGAAAAGGAAATTTTCATAGAAAACGTGGCGTGTTCTAAAAATGAATACCCAACTTTTCAGACTATTAAAAGAAACTAAGGAGTAGAATCTTGTTCAGTGAAAATGAAAACAGTTGATGGTTAAGACTGAACACAATTTTCAGTCAGAATTAGCAAAGAATTTTTCATATAACGCACACATGAAAAAGTACACTATGATCATTTTGTGTATTACATAAGCTCCGCCCTATCTCAAAAGCTCAGTCATTGACACAGGAAAGAAAATGAACACAAAGCAAGTTGCCACTCAGAAGAAGAAAACAGTCAGAATACCAGCGAGAATAAATGTTCAAATATATTAGGAGAGAGAAGAAATTAAAGGGTAATCCGAAAAGGAATATCAGTTTTTAAAAATGAATTTGAAAAAAAATAATATTCTAGCAGTGGACGAATGTCTAGTACCTGGAACTTTCTTTGGATTACTTTATTATATTAGCATAAAATGTTATTGACATATGAAACTGAAACATTGTTCGGTCCTTTGACAACCGCGATATTACCTTGATTACTTGTGTGCAACCGGCAAGGGTATGAATTGACCATCTTACTCGCTGGATTTAAATCTGCGTGATTTTTTTTTCTTTGGGGCCCTTTTGAAGGATGTTGTTACTGCCAAAATCCTTCCTTGCTAACAAAGTTGCAGCGATCAATTGTTCGAGTATTATGGCAAAACTACACGAGGGGATGACTTGGTCAGCAAAACTACGGGGGGGGGGGGGTTAATGCGTATTCACATTACATCAGCAGAAATGCAGAAATCCAGCCACAACTCTAGCCCTTTTGATACACAGCTGCACATTGGGCCTGACTGTAGAACCTTCACACTTCAGCTGTTAACCATGTTCGGTACCTTATCCACGTGGACAGGCGGGGCTCAGTGTGTAGCCATTGCAGAAGAGAGAAATTGCAGAAAGTGTGTGGTAATGTCATTCCGAGTCTCCTACATTTAATTGTGATGAAAGGGGGACATTTTGAAAATATTGTCATGTAACTGCAAACACCTGCTGCTAAATGCAGCAGATGCAGTACTACCTCTAGGCACGATTTTGTACTAACACAAGTGTTCCAAACAATTCCAGACACTATCGCATTTGTGCCGTGTGCACAATTAAGAAATTTACCAGATTAAAGAAAATGACATTGCATTGTGAAAATTATGTATTGCAGAGCACCAAACGCAAAAATATTGACCCCAGATCTTAGTCGGAATTGCCTCAGCTGAAAGAGAACTTCGCAACCACAAAAAGACATATTGCATGTCGCAATTTATTAGCACTTGAGAGTACTATTTCTTTCAATCACGGGTTTTTTGATACTGTAAAAATCCCGGTGTCCCGGCCGGTTTACTTTACGTCCCGGTAAAAAATTAAATTTGATTATAGATGACCAAAAAAGTCCATAATTAACTTTGAAGGTAATTTAGAATAATTACTTTGTCATTTATTTCACTGAAAACTATAGAAGAGTGATGCTCTGCTAATAACTATTATTCAAATTTTTATTCCACATTCAAAGTGTTTCTTCTTTCTTAAGTAACTTATAAATATTAACATGTAAGAAATGAAATGTTTAAATTTATATGCTTGTGTTATTTATTAATTCCCCTTGTTTAGGTACCTAATCAGTAACCATTTATTCATAGCATTGAGAATAAATTACCCTATGAAAAATTCCAAAAACTCTTCAAGGGTGTTACTGTGTACCCTTGGGGGAAAAAATGGATGTGATGTTACTGCCAATTATCTGCGTGAGGGATCTATGCCGAGGGGCGGATTGCCCTCCGTGGGGGACTTTCTAAGGAATCCTAACCCGTATTTACGCGACGTTTAGGAGGAAACCAAGGAAAACTCCGAACTATTAGATCGACGGAAGCGACCTGGTTTTGAACCAGGCACCTTCCGTTTCCCAGTTGAGAGCGCGAACGCGTTCAGTCACTGGCCGAGCAAATATACCCTTGAATACCCGGGACGCTGGCAGGACCCGGTTATGACTAACAGAGGCCCCGGGCATGGATGAATTTGGGGCCCTCCATCTACGAAATTTGGTTTCCTTTTCATAAAATTTATACGTATAAAAGAATATTTCAGAACAATACTTGAAAATTGGGCGCCCTTCGAACGGGCAAAGTCCCGATTTGCCCATTCAATAATAAGGCTCAGGATGCTGGGGGCATGCCGGTGTCCCGGTTGAACATTTCAGAAATCTGGTAAGCCTAAATATTGCGATAATCGGTCCCTGTGGTGTGGAGGGAGACTGTACATTAGTGAGACAGAATTCCTTCGAACGTCCTCGTGGTTTTTGACCATGGTTTTGCTTGACTGCACCAACCCACCCAAAGCGAAATTATAGCAGGTATTAACAGCAGGGCCCGATTACTGAAAAGGCTCGGGAAGCTTGAGCTTCCCCCCAGAATTTAAAGGGGGGCCCAAAAATGACTGAAAAACTGCGATAAAAATTCAATTTTTTTTAAATTGTCTTTTAAGTTAATGTAAACATTTTTAATAAAGAGAAGTGATGCTTTTTAGAAGTCTTGATACTTCATGTCGCAACATTTCTAAATTAGTTGTTTGCGATGTCTTTGCCTGCTTCAGTTGAGAGTTTTTTTCTATTGTGGGGGAATATTTGGCCGACAGAAAGGGGTAGACTTAATATGCAATGTCAAATCTCTTCTAAATGTCAAAATTAATTCTCAACTTCTATGTTGTGATTTTTATGTCAAAACAAACAAAGAATTCCTAAAAAAAGTCATGTCTAATGAAAAATAGGACTCAATTAATAAAGTTTAATGTTAAAGTAAGGTAATGTTTTTAGTTATTTGTTAATGTTTAAAGTCATTTCAAAAATACTGTAAAATCTCGTTACAATCAACTAAACTATTAAGATTAATGAATAAAATATTTTTATCAAGGAAAATTTCAGATTAATGAATAAAATATTTTTATCAAAGGAAAATTTCAAATTAATGAATAAAATGCATTTATCAAAAGGAAGTCATTAGAATTACTTAAATCAATGAAATTTCTTTTTTACGAATAAAATATTTTTCTGAAAGAAAATCATTAAAACTTTACTTTTCCCAAACAAAAAGGGGATTGGGGGGGGGGGTGAAATGAGGACGTGAGCTTCCCCTCACTTCAGAGGTTTAATCGGGCCCTGATTGACAGTTTACTAAATGTCACGGAGTTACCAATCTACAGTCTGTTTCACACCCTAACTTGGCAGTACAGATAAAGCTACAGTGACCTAATCACAGACGTCGTCATAGGAACAGGTTACACGGGGAGAGAAAAAGGTTACACAGGGGTGTCTATAACCATTGTCATAGCCCCACATTTGGCGGGAATTTTTTTTTCTGTTTTTTTTTTCATTGTTATTATGTATCTTAAATAATTTTAGCTCCTGTATAAAGTTAATAAAACAAGGATTTCTATTATGTCTATAATAACTTAAGTTGTTTTATCATAGAATGATTTTAAATTAGTTTATAATAATATGAATAATTATTCACAATTACAAGGAAATATCGTTAAAGTTTGGTATTCTTAGAAGGAAGAAAACACACACAGAATGGATTTTTAGGATTCATTTGGAAAAGCCGTTTTATATCAAAATTTGTTATCTTTCATGAATTTTACAATTTTCATGAAAAATATTCCTTGACTTATAACATTTCAAAAATTAACCGCATAATAGAAAGACGTATAACCGCATAATATAAAATTTTAGACAAATTTACAAAAAAAAAAAATTCAGATTGGAAATTTGCTGTTGACAAAAAGTGCAAATAGAATACGCAGTTCAATAAGCATAATTTCTATTAAAAAATAATTGATTTAATGATAATACGAATGCAAATTTTGGTTCCGAAATTAGCTTAATATCTATATAAATAAAATTAGACTTTTGTCTGTACATTTCTTGGAATTCAAAAATTTTACAATTTCTATCCGTTTCAAGCACCCGGGATTCCGATGCGACCCTCAAAAAAAAGTTTGTCTGTCTGTCATTCTGTCCTTCTGTCATTCTGTCCGTGACGCTTTTTTTGTTTAAGCATCACGTAAAAACGACTGAAGCGAATGATATGAAATTTTGTGTCATGATAGGTGGTCACTCAACTTAAAACATAGGCGTCGAATTTTTAAAAAATCTTGATTAGATTTTCAGATTTTGCGAAAATCGTTTCAAACTGCGTAAATTTGTGTTCAAGCATCACGTAAAAACGACTGTAGCGAATGATATGAAATTGGGTGTCATGATAGGTGGTCACTCAACTTAAAACATAGGCGTCGAATTTTTAAAAAATCTTGATTAGATTTTCCGATTTTGCGAAAATCGTTTCAAACTGCGTAAATTTGTGTTCAAGCATCACGTAAAAACGACTGAAGCGAATGATATGAAATTGGGTGTCATGATAGGTATTCACTCAACTTAAAACATAGGCGTCCAATTTAAAAAAAATCTTGATTGGAGTTTGAGATTTTGCGAAAATCCTGTCAAACTGCGTAAATTTGTGTTCGAGCATCACGTAAAAACGACTAAAGCGAATGATATGAAATTTGGTCACACGATAGATGGTTGCTCAACATAAACTATAGGAGTCCAATTTTTTAAACATTTTTATTAGATTTTGAGATTTTGTGAAAATTCTCTCAAAATGCGTTTATATTTCTTCAAACATCACGTAAAACGACTAATACGAATGATACGAAATTGAGTGATAGGATAGGTAGTTGCTAATCTTAATTTATAGGCGTTGAATTTTTAAAAATATTTTGATTACATTTTGAGATTTTGCGAAAATCGTTTTAAAATGCTGAAATATTTGTTCCAGCATCACGAAATAAAGACTGCAGGGAATGAAACGAAATTGGGTGACAGGATAGGTTGTCACTCAACTTAAATTCTAGGCTTCCATTTTTTCAAAAATGTTGATTAGATTTTGAGATTTTGCGAAAATTATTTCAATATGTGTAAATATTCGTTCGCGCATCCCATAATGACGACTCAAGCGAATGAAATGATATTACTTAGTTACACTCTAACATGTAATAGTTTAACAATACATGAAAATTATAACTTCGCTTTCTTTGGCAACATATTACATCCGTTATGTGTACTCCTACAATGCTGACGAAAGTTCTTGCTTTTTGGAAATTTGCATTCACTAACCCGTCGAGCACGGGTACTTAAGCTAGTTTATTATAAAAACCATTTTCATTAAAACTTGTCATGCTTAAATGACTATAATAAACCAGTTTCATCAATGTTTTCTGCATATATTTAGCAGAGTTTATGTGAACAGCGTTCATCACAACGGAAGCATAAAGCAAGAAAAAACATTTATATTGCGATGATTCGGCTGCTTTCTTCTTTTTGTCCTATGACTTAAAGAGTACATAAACACATTGTTTAAAAAGAAAAAAAAAATCTCATAATAAAAAAAAATTGTTTCTATATTCATGCTAGATTCAATACTACATTTTTAATGCAATTAAAATTTCAATGAAATCTTACTTATACATTTTATTCCCCATTTTTTTCTGTTTGATACCCACAGGAGGGAGCCGACCCACTAGAGTTTAAGGCTGTAAACCCTCCTGGGAAGTGTCTCCTAATTGTGAACCAATTTCAGATGAGAGAATTGGCACCCCCTGAGGATCGTCAAACATGGAGGTCATTGGAGCCCGCGACAGATTTTAAGTGCACACAGCTCCCTTTAGCGTACACAGCCTTTTTTTAAAAATAAGTATTAGTGATATTGAGAAAAAAAATATTTTAATAATAACAGTATTATTTTCATCATAAGCATTTTATACATCTTCACATCAATAGTTCTGAATCGCTGTCAGTAGAATCACTGTTCAGAGATATAATTAAGTTCTGATTTTCCCACACTTCATCTACAAGTCTATCAATTTCCCACATCTCTTTTCTCGGTTACATGATTGATGCAATTCATCCAATTTTGAACAGAGACCTTCTCTGTTCCTTGAATTACAAGATCCTTCACATCATTAAGTTTAAAAGTTTTATTTTCTCTGGCAACATGCCCTTTCACTTGACTCCAAATCATTTCAATTGGATTTTAGCTCACTGTGATAAGGGGGAAGTCTTAAAACTTTATGGCCAAATTTTTCGGCAATTTCTTCGACTCTATAGCTGTTATACAAATGTTTTAACTTCGTTGACTTTTTGCAAAAGTTCCAATTTTTATCATGTCTGAATCCCACAAAATGTTCTTTTCTGATAACCACTCTTGGATAGCACTTTTCTTCCAAGAAGTTGTAGGAATTTTCTCTTTCTTCACAGAATGATACGGGGCATTGTCCATCACAATAGTGCTGTTGTGTTTCAGCTTCGGCATGGTATTCTCAAACCATTTCTCAAAATGGTTACCATCCATTTCTTCATGGTAGTCGCCAGATTTTTCCCCAATAAAAATATCTGCAGCATCTCTAACAAATCCGTCGCTGCTTCCAATATGAGTTATGATCAGTCTTCTTCCTTTTCCTTTAGGTGCAATTAAACCTACTGTTAAATTTGAAGAAGAGGCTTCATAACTGTTTTTAATTTTTGTATCTTGCCACACTCGACTTTGGGAATGTCCTTCGTTTACCCACGTTTCATCCAAATAACATATTGATGCATTTTCTTTCTTTAATTCCCTTATTTTTCTTAAATAATTTCTGCGCCATAAAATGATGTCTTGTCTTTCAAGAAGAACCTATCAAGAAGAACCTCTTTTCCTTTTTTCAAAAGAAAATCCCATGTCTTTTAATAATCTATACAGTGTAGTTCGGCTAATGTTTTTTGAAAATATATCTGAATCATCGTTCACTTCTTTCAGAACTTTGTCCAACGTAGGAATCTCATTTCTTCGAAAAAAATTATGAATTTTTCGTCGAATGCAATGCATGACAGCGTAAAGTCATCCTATTTCATCAGCCTTTTACGCTTGCCTACGGCACCAGGTCGCTTTTTTTCCAGGAGTACTTAAAGCACTTGATGTCTTCTTTTCTTTCTTTAAGCGAAAAACTGTTCTTTTCGACACACCAGTTAATTGAGAAACCTTTTCAACAATTTCATTGACAGATTCTCGAGGATTTTCTTCTCGAAGTCGAGAATAAACATTTAACATATTTCTCCGGGCTCCACTTTCGATTGGCTTTCCACATTTTGATGGAGTGTACAACGTGGTCGGTGACATTCCTTTCTCAGCCATGATCAGAATATCCCAAAAAAGAAAAAAATGAAGAAAATATCAAGAGAAAAACTTATAAAATAGGCACGAGAGATCAAATTATAGGTACGAACGATAGTAAAGACTCAAAGAGAAGCAAAGCATAAAGCTCTGTGTCTTGCTGGTGCTGCCATCTGTATTTCATTTAAAAGAACGCAAACACCTAGACTCTTCGCAAAATCAGGGTCTGACATTCGGACGGTTAGTGTTATAGCTAGCCTTTGAATGCCTTAGCTCATATTTTCAAATCCACTAGTCCAAACGGAACCAGAATGTATGCTCATTCCTGATTATGGCTATTTGAAAAAGTATTTCATAATTCGTAATTAATATGAAACTTACAGCCTGAAAGAGCAACGGTTATTTCTTCCGTTATCGTTTTACGAAGAAATGTGCGCCATTTCTTTCTCGAACTAGGAAACCGTCTCGAGTCAAACTATTTCCCCCCCGAAGAAAGAAGTCTAATAGCTGTCAAAAGAAGTCTAATAGCCAATTATCCGATTTCGATAGCTCATTGACAAAACCGTATCGTGGTTTCCGTTCATGTAAACATTTCACCGTTTTATAGTTCATTTTATTCATTTCAAAGCGTCGCTCCCATCCTGGTATTCCATATGACTCAAAATCTATATTTACAGACGCGAACTGCTGGAAATAAGTATTTAGTCATTGTTAATTCCCCTCTCCCCTCCCCCCCCCCCCCTCCGAAACAAAAGCACGTAACTTAAAAGGTCATTCTACTTTGACACACCCCCTATTCCATTATCAAGTAAGAGGGTCGGCCACTGAATTTTCAAAACTCAGTTCTTGTTTCAATAGATTGAAGTTAAAAATTAGAATTATTAAAAATACCAGTCTCTGCGGCATAAAGAACTCAGAACCTTTCATGCTAATTTGCAAATGGAAATGATTAAGTGCTCAGAGATAAAAGTACATGTGCGTCAGGCCCGAGCTGGATTATATAGGCAAACCAGGCAACGACCTAAGGCACCGAACCGGTTGGTTGTGTGTGATTATGGCAACACTACACGAGGGCGATCTGCCAAGGGTGGGAGGTACCTTGGTAGGGAGGACTTTCTAAGGGGTATTCACGTTAGATCAGGAGAAAACCTACCAAAACTCTAGACCGTTAGATCGATAGCCGCGCTATGGGACCCGAACCCGGGACCTTCACACTTCGGCCATCTACTATTTTCAGTGGCATAACCACTGTGCCATGGTGAGGCAGGCACCGAACCGAGCGGATGTAGTGCACTATCGCGATAGTGCCTGGCACTATCAAGGCGCGTATATTGAGAACGCGAGACTAATGCCATTACGCAATACCAATGCAGGAAAGCAGCCGTCCCTACAAGCAACAATTCCCATTTTCTGCTCGGCCAACCACCCGCATTCACCGCAACTCATCGCTCACCGAAATTCGGTACTCGGCCCAGACACGGAATTCCATCTAAAAACGATGATTGTTATGTGTGCGGCAGACACTGATCAGTCCGGTACCCATAAAACGATGATCAGAACGATATCCGGCCTGAGTTATCGGGCCATATGCCTAAATTTGATCAAAATACGCTGAACTGAAAATAAATTTCGGTCCGCATAACGGCCGAGCGGCATTCAGCCGATGAAAATTGGCGCATGCGCAGTCTGTCAGTTCCAACTGCAAAAGGAGCCATATTGTTTTTCAGTAACACTTTCCCTATAATGCACTGTTATAAATATAAGTTCAATGTTTCACCAAATAACCGGTGAAAACAGAGAGCTACAAGCAATGCCATACCCCTTGAACCACTTTGGTGGTTCATTTGAAAATGCCTGAAAAATGTCATGTGCAAGTCTAACCAACATTTCGAAATTTTCAGTTCAACATCCGAAAAGTCGAATTTCCGGTGAAACCGATTCCAAAACAATATGGCTGCCCACGCTGTTCGCTCGCGTTAGGATAGTGATTCCGTACCTTTGCGGAAGGTAAGAAAAAGTGTTAATTTTTTCTCATTTTGTATTAATTAAGTCTATAAACA
>JAWZYV010016421.1:0-91129 GCA_038373885.1 Cheiracanthium punctorium
AGTGTTTTTGGCGCCCAATTGGGCGATATTTCTGGAAAACTCGCCAAAGTCGTCGACCCATGGCGAGATTTTGGGCATGGACCCATGACTCAATATCGCTAAAATTGGCGAAATCTCGCCAAGGACGATGGCCAATGGCCATATTTTGGGAATGGAACCCATGACTGACTCTCGCGAAATTTGGCGATATTACGGCAAAACTTGCCATGGTCGACGACCCATGGCGAGATTTTTTGCATGCACCCAACAATGATAGTCTACGGATGTAATATATTGAAGATGTCTATAGACGTTAATGTAGTGAAATTCTTTTGGGCGGTCCTGTCATTAAACTCTCCACTCAATTGGAACCCAAAATCGAGATGCACAACTCAATGTTACAACAATCTTATATATGAAATTTCAACATTCTACGACTAACAATTTTTTGAGATTCGAGCGTTCAATACATGCACACGTAGACCCAAAGTCGCCAAGCTTGACGACTTTTGGCGTCATTTTTGTGGGAGGCACGTGACCGTGGTCGAAATATGGAATTGGAATGGGAATGTAACACTGCTACAACCCGATGTTAGACTATCCTCACCCTCACGGTTCTCTGAATGACAACTGTCTGGGAGTGATAGAGTCTCCAAATGTAACAGGCCCCTTAAGAATATTCCGAATATCCTCTCGGGTGTCCGAATGGTTATTCACGAGAGCACAATTGCACAGAATCAAGAATCTGCCACTGGCTTTTATACGTTCCTTTCTCGCACGGTTTGTTGTCAGGGAGATGATTTAGTTTACAAATGTATCCAACCCTTTATGAATTTTCCGGTGTTCGGAATGCTACAGTTGCTCCACATAATTATTCAACAGCACAACTGCAGAAGATCAAGGATCTACATCTCGCTTTTACACGTTCGTTTCCCTTACGATTCTCTCAGTGAGAACTATCAGGGAGGTATTGTCACATGAGTCGCTGGTTTTCACAGAATAAAATATTCCACTCAAGAATGTCTCGGGTGTTCGGGAGTACTACTTCAGTGGTTCCGAATAATTATTCAACAGAGCACAGCTGCACAAGGATCTACAAGTCTCTTTTCGACTTTCTTTTCCCATGTCTCTCAGTGAGAACATTCAGGGAGGTACTTTGGCTTGAGTCAACGAATGGTAGTTGGCTGGAATGGCAATGCAGCAGGCCGCTTAAGAATGTTCGGGTGTTCGGAATATTACAGGCGTTTCTAAAAATGACTTCGCGGAGCATAACTGCACAAAATCAACGATCTGCAACCAGTGGCGGCTCTTGGGTTATTTAAATGGAGGTTCACGAAACAAATGTCGAAAATGAATTATGCAGATACGACGCACCTTCCACATTAAAATAGATATGCGTTTCCAGCAGTGAAAGGAACACAAGGCACGCAACTCAAAGAAAACAAGTCGTATTTTGTCTCGCATTTCGTCACCGAGATAAGTGTTAGTAAAGGTTTGGTCTCGATTCATTTTATTTCAATATTTTTTCAAAGGATACTATTGAAAAATGTCATTGCTTGAGCTCCGAAAGATTTATTGGACTCCCATCTTCATTATTGACACTTAGTTTATAAAAAATAATGCAGTGAAAAAGGATAGAAATACAGAAAATAATAAGAAAATAAAATTAAAATGAATGAACTGACCGAACGTGACAAACCAAGGAAATATCCGGAAGCGATACCGCAAAACAAATGACCCTGTGTGCTCCATGAAAATGTGAGAACGGAATGGTATCAGCAGCGCCGTATGTTCTCACCAGCTGTCTCCGCTTCTGATCCTAGAGAGCGGTTCAGAAGAAAAATTTTCCGTTCGCACGTGCGATGGATTCAAGACTGTGCTGTAGTCACCTACATTACAGTGCGTTCGCTATAATAAGCGTATTTAATATGAGTGGGGGGGAGCGGGGGAGAAAGTCAAACTCACGTTTTAAATTCACAAAAATCTAGAAGTGTGCTTGATATTTGTTTTGAATTTAATTTGTTAATGTGTTTATTCTTTCGTTTTAACTTTAGGGGGATCACGTGCTCATGGGCTCAAATCTGGGAGCCGCCACTGTCTACAAGTGGCGGCTGTTCGGCTACTACTATCCCTTCCTTTAGGGTTGGTTCGCTTAGTAAGAACTGTCAAGGAGGTGATTGAGCCTACAAATGTAACAGACCTTAAAGATGTTTCTGTGTACAAAATACTACTACAGGTCTTCCGAATTATGAGTTGTTCGATCGAGCACAACTGAGCAAAATGGAGGATTTACAACTCCCTTTTAGACTTATATTTCCCTTGTTAGTAAAAAGTGTCAACGAGGTACTCTCGCTTAAGTCTACGAATGGAAGTGGATGGTAATGGGAATGTAAACAGGCCACTGAAGAATGTTCAGGTTTTTAAGAATACTATTTTAGTCGTTCCGTTCAACACATGAGAATTGAATAACACCAACTCAGTTTTGTAAAACTCGTTTTTAGACTTTTCTTTCCCTTACGGTTCTCTCAGTGAGAAGTGTCAGGGAAGTACTCTCGCTTTAGTCTACGAATCGGAATGGGTTAGAATGGGAATGTAACAGGACACTCGTGAATATTACGGTGTTCGGAATACTTCTTCGGGTGTTTCGAATCACTTAAAGGAGCAGAACTGCAGAGAATCCAGTATTTAAAACTCGCTTTTAGACTTTCCGTTGCTTTACGGTTGGTTCTGTCAGTGAGAATTGTCAGTGAGGTGATTTAGTTTAGGAATGTAACTAAATGTTTTAAACAATCATCATTCTAATGTTATCATACTGATACTTAGAAGCTTTTAGGACTGCTATTTGCCATTGCAATGGAATGACTATGCTAAGTATTGCTTCATAGAATAGCTCAGTTCTAAAGAGCGTTCCCTAGAAATAAGTCCAGAAATCGAAATAAAAATGCGAGACATGAGTTCCCTTGACCTAGGACGTAAGCTTTACGTCTAAAGGCGCGTTTCCACTGGGTTTTGATCGCCGTTACTTTCTCTATTTTGCCTAAAACCTCTGTCCTGAGCCGTCTCTACTTCTGTTCTGGCTACTGCTGTTCTGCTTAAAGCCGGTTTTTTTTTTTAAATTAATCCGTGTCGTTAAGATCGTTATCGCCGCTCACGAGAGCCAATGGGAACAGACGTGCAACGCCTTCTCCAGAGTTACAATAGGGCCTCCGCCGTTGCCCAACCTGAGAACAAGAACTGTCTGCTACACTAAGGTGACCATACGTCCTCGAAATTCGAGGACAGTCCCCAAATATAGATCTTTTTTTCATTTTGTCCCCAAAAATACTTTGTCTTCAAATGTCCCCAAATTTAAAGATTTGTACTTTTTTTCCCTGAAACTTTCCATTTAGTTTATTTCTTTCAGAAAAAACTGAAGAAAAATAAACCAACTAAGAGCGCCCTCTACTCAGAGAAACAATTACAGACATTCAATAAAGTATCCAACTATGAGCCAAATTTCCCATTTCAGTTTTCATGAAGAACCATGCTTTCAATATAAAATGGACGTACGAAAATTTTCTTGCACTCGAATACTTTTTTGAGAGGGTGTGCAAAGTTTCATGAAAAATGATCCCAGAATGATCCAATGTAAAAAGCAATGTCTTCTGAAAAATACAAATACTATTCCAAGAGTTCAATTTTGAATCCATTGCAATATTTCAACAGGATGTTCTTTCCTATTTCTGGTTTCAATAAATATGTATAAATGAATGACATACTTCCATTTATTTATTAGAAATAAGAATACACAATTGATATAAAGAGCTATTAGAGTTCATTTTTAAGTATCCAAGTGAGTCAAGATTTAAAGTATGGGTATACATAGTAATAGGTTGTGTCCTCGAATAAGTCCTCAAAAATATTTTCTAGTGTCCTCAAGTTTTCCTTGGATTCGAGGACAATGCTTGATGTGTCCCCAAAATACTGTTTAGAAATAGGGTCGCCTTGTGCTACACACGCACATATATATTGAGAACGAGCGGACTCAATGATCTTTCGGGTCCATTTTCATCCCAGCATTCCAAACTGTAATAATTCTGCTTCTAAAAATATCGATGCATTGGACCTAATTGGACTCCTTGCTTTATCAAATAGGATTCGACTTTCTTGCGATAGGGGCACCCATAAGTACGCGCAAGGAGGGACTCTTCCCCCCCCCCCAGATCTGACATTATCGTTATGATCGACGCACTGGTGTAACGTTGAAGTGGTCCAACAGTAACACGTAGCCTCTTTCTAGGGGTAGGATCCTTGAATTACCCCCCTCCCCTTACAAAAAATCATTTGGGCTTCCATGTTCCTTGTTTCGGTTTTACTTTAACAAGCTTTTTTCCAGTTTAAGGTATCCATGCAATGGATATTAAAAGTACTTATGCATCTGAATTACAAAAAAACATTAATATGTATGGGACTACATTTTTATATATAAAAAAGAACTTTGCATATTATATTATTTCTATATTATTTTATTAGGATTATTTTTCTTTGTATTACGATTTTATTTGCAAATACTTGAAAAAGAGGAGTGGATTGTTTTCTCCTATTGATAAAGGGTAGGGCTCGTGGGTTCCAAAAAAGGCAAGCAAGGCACCGTGCTCTTTGAAAAACCCGAAAAGCGTCACTGGTTCAGAGGATCTAGAAAAGGGCTTCTGCTTCTCCCTCTTACCTTCAAAAAAGAAATTGCCGATAAAAAGCGTTGTTTTCCATTAGAGAAAATTTCACATTTTACGTTACTTCTTCCCCCTGTTACTTATTACGATTCTTCAGCGAAGAAAAAGCCAGGGCCCGATCATCAAAATATTGGGCCCAAGGCAAACACACATTTTGGGGCCTTAGCACCGGACCATAAATATTTTACGGGAAATTGCACGAAAACAGTATTATGCATCTAAGTTATTTTAGATACATATAGCTACTTAAATATACTGTTTGTTTAAATACTAAATATAAATACAGTGCACACCGGTTATAACGGACCTGGGATATAACGTGCTATTGGTTATAACGTACCTAGAAGCTAGGTCCCGATTGAAGTCATGAATGACATTTTTTCGATACAAAATTTTTTAAAGAATATAATTTTTTAACAAATGAAAATTTTTTATCAAACATAAATTTGTGGAAAAATACAACATTTTGGGGCCCTTGAAATGGGTGGGCCCAGGCAAATGCCCCGGTTGCCCTGCCGATAAACGGGCCCTGGAAACAGCCCTCCACTTGAAGGGCTGGCTCTCTTAAGAAATTTCACAATAGCAGTCCCTTACTGCTGCCATCTATTGCATTTTTATGCAACTATTGAAGGAAGAGGATCCATAGAAAATTTATAGTGCTGCCATCTAACTTCAAACAATTTAACTAAAAAATGTCATCCGAGGATGTATGTGTTGTGTATCGGGAATTCACCCAAACTAGTAAGATAACACGCATAAAAGAAACATATCCATCAGGACGCATGTTCCGGGCAAAAAATTTTATTACGTGTATTAGCGTTCAGAAGACGTCTATTTTATTACGTCTATTAGCGTTCAGAAGGCGTTTTCTGAACGTTAATAGACGGTCAGAGAACCTGTGTGTGTTTGCTGGGTATAAGCTGTCCTCGCCAGGGTCTGGTTCATTCAAATCAGATTATGCAATGTAAAGTATGAAATGAAGAAAAGTTCAGTTGTGTCTAAAATGCACTATCTCATCGAAAATGTTTTTTTTTTTTTTTCCTCCTTTAGATCTTTTACTTTTCTTCTATTTTTAACTTTTAACATGGTAGGAAGATACTAACATGGACACTTACCTTACATAGGTGTAGAATTCAAGGACCCATAGAGCTCGAGCGCCTCCAATCATTTACACTTATCTATAGTAAGTCATTGCTGCCAACTACTACGGAATATAATTAACCATTTTTTGTAAAGTCTATTATTTAATTATTTTTTTTCAAAATAGTAACCAGCTCGCGCGCGCAGCACAAAAATTTTACTCTATTTCAAGCCGAAAAATCATGTAGAAAAAGTGGTTCATTCTATTCCGTAGTAGTTGGCAGCTATGAGTAAGTTATATGTACGTGAATCAGTGGCGTAGCCAGAAATTTTTCATGGGGGGGGGGTTACAACTTCTGCAACTCACATATATGTATACGGTACGGGTGCATGATAAGGGAGTGAAGAATATATATTTTGTATGGTTAAAAATTCCTCATGGGGGGCTATCACTCCCCCTAACCCCCCCTCCCTTGGCTACGCCACTGACGTGAATATATGTGGTTATGGGGCCCGGCCCCCCAATAATTTTGAAAACTTATGCTCATGAGCCGTGATCGCCGCAGCCTATCTCCATAGTAACGGAGACATTTTGTTTCTGATGGGTCGGTCAGAACTTTGGTTTATGCAAATGAACTACTGCACGTGTAAATTGTTATGTCATGTAACCTATAGAATGTGGTTTCTTTTGCCTGCGAGATATCCTGTGTATGCTAGTTCTGCAAGACGCTTAAATTTTTACGATGTTTCTTTTCTTAAGGAATTTGAGTTCCCTAATGATGTCTCTCATCTTTTAAAGTGTTCAATTCCACTGCTAGTAAAATGCAAGTCATTTCTGCTAAGAAGGTATACCTCAAACCGCGGCATGGGTCCAATGGACCCGACTTGTAAAATTCACGTTGCAATGAAAATGCTTGCCTTTATTATGTTATGACCGTTAATAAATATAAATAAAGGCATAGGCTATTATAGCCTTTATTATGTTATGACCGTTCATTTTGTGAGTGATAAGAACATTTATTTAATTTTAACTTCGGATTCCAGACTCGTGGGAAGTTTTGGGTCAAAATGACCCATTCCGCGATATCAGTTATACCTATTAAAAACAAAAAACAGATAAAAGGGACGAGCTTCAATTTTTTCACAGATAATGAATAACATAAAGTTAGGAAAAGTCACGATTTTCGAAAAATTTCAGTTCGTCACTTTTTAAAAAAAAAAGGAATCCAATCTGTGAAAATAAACACTCAAAAAACGGGTGTTATAAGATAAAATAAATAAAAACACACATAAAAGGTTACTTCAAGGAGTAACGATCGTTTCGACCGAAAATTCGTTCGGTCTTCTTCAGACAAACCCTTCCGTCAAACAGAGCAGAGGGAACTGAATAGGATAAACAATCAACCATGTTGCCAGAAGGAAACAAGAAAAGACGGAAAAAACCAGGGAGAGGGGAAAAAAGAGAGTGGGAAAGGGATACAAAAAAAAAAAAAAAATAAGGACAAACAAAAAATATAATTAAATAAATAAATAAATAAAAATAATAAACAATAAAGAACACACACAAAAAGGAAAAAGAAAGGAAACAGAACAAACAAAAGAACATAAAACAAAGAAAACATAAAAACGCAAAAATTAATTAAATAATATTAATATTATTTTTAATTTTTTAATTTTTTTTAATTTTTTTTATAGACAACATACAGGACAGCAGAAAAACGGGACACACAAAATAATAGAAAAGGAAGGGAAAAAGGAGGGGGGAGAAAAAAGGTAGCAGAAGAGAAAGGGGAAAGTTAATAGAACATTACAACAACAGCTTCCAAGCGGAATGAACGAAAGGAACGGAAGAACCATCGCTCACAAGACGTTCCAAGTGCTGGGTAATGGAAAAACCTTTCAAAAATTCAAGATGGGACAAAGATCGAGGAGTGCATAATATCTTAGCCTTAGAAAACTGAAACCGATGATTAGAATTCCAACAATGGGAGGCAATGGAAGATTTGGAAAGTTCGTGCTTAGAGACATATCTCTCATGCTCTTTGAGCCTAAATTTGAGAGCTCTTCTGGTCTGGCCAATGTAGCCCAAATCACAAGATCCACAAGGAATATAATAAACACCTTAACGGTTCTCAGTAGGAATAGGATCTTTAAGGGAAGAAAATTTAAGTTTATTAACAGGTTTAAAAACTTTGAAACCGAAATTTTTGAGAAGTTTAGAAATTTTGTAGCATAAAGGTGAAAAGAAAGGTAGTACGATTAATTCGTTGTGAAAATTAATAGTATTAGTAGAAGTATTAGGCTTATTAAATTTAGAAACAGCTTTATCAAAAAAAGAGGGACTAAAACCACGAGAGACAGCTAAGGATTTTAAGTAATTAATCTCATTATTAAGAGATGAAGAGTCAGAGCCCATTTTGATAGCACGAAACACATAAGTGTAAAAAGCAGAAAGTTTTTGCTGGTAAGGATGATTACATAGGGCATGAGGAGGTAAAGAGATAGAAAAGAGTTTGCGGAAAACATAAGTAGAGAAACCGTCAGGATTCCTAGAAACAAGAACATCCAAAAAAGGTAAAGAGTGGTTGCACTCCTCTTCTAGAGTCAACTGGATACACGGATCAACAGGTTAACAATCAAAAGTAAATTAGAAATATCACAATTGGAATCCACTAGAACGAAAGTATCGTCAACATGTCTGACCCAGCACGGAAAATGAAAGACCTTGAAGAGCTTCTATTCAAAATAATGCATATAAATATCACATAAGAGAGGTGAGAGAGAATTACCCATAGCAAGGCCCTCGGTTTGTTTATAGAATGAACCATTAAAAATGAAAGCAGTTCTGGAAATCAAATCTGGTTTTGGGTCAAAATGACCCATCCCGCGGTTCTAGTGCTAATACGGTATTTAAGCTGCCTAGGTTGAAATTTTTGTATTTTTCGACTGTTGTTACGCCTACATAAGCAGCACTCGCAGGTTCTGTGATAGTCTCCGTACGTTTCATACTGCGCAAAATGCGTTCTGGTTTCACGTTGCGTTTTAGTCTTCAGTAGCTCTCGCTACCTTTTTTCCATAGATTGGACCCATGCGGAAAACAGACTTCACTGTTCGTTCTACAATGTAGGTGCTGTAGGCAATCCTAAAAACGCTCATTGTAGTAAGACGTACACGCTTAAACCCAAAGAGCGAAAAAAACGGTACATCGCGGAGCGATCCGTTTCCATGGTAACCGACCGGTTTTTCCGCGAAAGTCCTCATTAAGTAGTCTTTTTTCTGAGAACTTCTTTCTTCCCTTCCTGTTTACCCCTTCCCTGTCGTACGCGCATAATGCTTACGTTGAGACATCCTATAGAAACTCTTCAAAGTAAAAATCAGTGACGGTCAAAGTGGATTTTTTCATCCAAAATCATGCCAAAGATTTTCGCGATTACAATACTTCCTCGCGTGTGTGTGTATGTGAGTGAACATGACAGCTCCTAAACGGTGCTTTCCACTGAGCTCAGATTTCGAATATATTTTACGAACCACCGTCGCCAGATCGGTATCGATTTCGGTGTGCGTAGGACATCGTTTTTTTGACAGGTCTACACGAAAGCGATTTCTTTCAGACGATAGCCCATGGACGATCCTTCTCGAAAGTGCGCTAGCATTGAAAGGGGGCATTCGATGGAATCTCCAATGGGGCATGTCTATAAAAGGTCACGGTCACAGGATCTGCATCGATTTGGGTGCCTGTAGAGTGGATAGTGTGTTCACGGGACTGCGAAAAACATTCTTGCACACTGCAGCCTACGAACGCCCATCCTCTAAAATGAGCTAGCGTCTAAAGGGTGCTTTCGAAGAAGCTCCAATTCGGTATGTATCTTATAGGTCACCGACTCAGAACATGTATAGGTTTTGTTAAAAGGGCTGCTGAATAGAATTCGTTTTTTTGGCAGGGCAACACGAGTGCGCTTTCACATATGCGTATGGACGGATATTCTTCAAAGTGCGTTAGTAGTGCGTTCGAATGAACACAAATTTCATCACCCAACAGTGTGTACTGAGTTGTTTATGTTGTATGTAACAGGCAGACGGAAGTGACAGGTTCTTTTTCTTTTTGAATTCTTCAGATTCATTTTTTTATAAAAAAACACTGTCTATTGCAGTGTGAAGTGGATGACACTACAGTTTAAACTTGCTATTCAAACCTCGCTGCCGCAATCCCTGTGTTTTCCCTAACAAACGGATCCCCTTTTCAATTCCACCTCGTTCAACCCATTTGGGGCCACGGGACCTGCTGCTGGGGTCGCTAAAAATGCTAGCCATTTTGATACTTCTTTCACTTATAACCATTTTCCATTTTCGTCCGTAATCACCACCCTAAAATCAAAGTGTGGATGCAATGTAAAGGAATACTGAAGAAATGCTTCCACCTGCGGTGTCGACTATTTTGCCACTCTTGGATAACGTCATTCAAAACTCGCTGGAACCCGTCGAATTCGACGGTCTCTTTGTGGACGTTCATTCGTGTTTCAGAAATGAATGGGAACGATCAGGAATGTCACCGAGGTCTTGGACAAAACGAACAGGAACAATGGAAGGGCGAAGCGGACGTGACAGGTCGCGGGACAGAAAGCAAAGGAAAAGTTTCGCGCCAGTTCTTACTTTAGCAACTCTAAGAGGACGGTGAAAGGATTGAAATTTTTAAATTATGTTTTTAACTATCTTTACTGAGTCAAAAAAAATATATATTAAAAGTGAAGCATGGGCGTAACAGCCCACTGGCACGTCCAAGGCCTGCGCTGCCGAACCATGCTTTCACGACCACGGCTTCTTGGGCGCGGAAGCCTATTTTTAACTGAAGGAGCAAGGAAGCTGAGACAAACTTTCCAAACCAGGGTCTCGAACCCAGGACCTACGACACGGCAGCACAGTTCACTCATCGTGTTACACCGCAGGGATTCTATTCGAACTAGACTTCACCTCAACAAATATTGCTTTGAAAGTGTACCATAATCGATGAGTCTATCGTATTCGCCTTCTTTGTTCCATGAAACACTCTTGCGGACTTGAAATCTATATTAAAATCATCTACCAAAACTAGTTTGCAATCTCCGCTAGCCAAGCCCATTCTAACCATACTTCACCTTTATTGTAGGTCCATAAATGGTAGCATTAGCCAGTTTCTAGCCAAATGGGGTAGATATCGCCAAGCTAGGCTCCGTTTTTGAGGATTTATTTTTGGGCGCCACACTCGGTGGTAGATCATCCAAAAGGGTAACCTGGGCGGCGTTCGATATTTTATTCCGTATGCGCCCTATTATCTGTCGCTTTTCCCTGTCAAGGCCGTCCTGTTTCAGAAATATTTTTGGCAGCCCTGTAAAAAATTCTATAAGTTCTACAGACACCAATATCAATACTGGTCGTACGACGGTGGTGTTTAATAGAGCGACCCAATGTGTGACCTCAATCGAATGCCTCGTTTAGGAGCGAGCGCACTTTTAAGTACTCATAAATGCAAAATAGGAAAGCAGAAAACGGAATCGTTCATAGCGTCCTTAATCGTTCGAATCATTCCTAGCGTGCCACAGATCTACAGACGTAGATCCAAAAGGAACAGTTCAAAGGGCTTGAGATCTAGAGGCCCATGGAACACACAACTCGGACGTTTTGACTGTTGCCAGTCACGAAGAATAGATTGGATTTCTATAAAAATAGTAGCAGGTGACATAGCTCCACGAGAATCCTTTACTTTTGAGCACGTCATTTCCCGTCCAAAAAGGGTCACGATTCTTTTGAACAGCACTGACAGCTGCTGAAAAATGGAAGGACCCAAGAACAGCTGGATAGATTGCCCAATGCTCAAAAAGAGGACAGCCGTTGCCATCGCTCGACTGAACGACCCGCAAGAGGGTGGACGATCGGAACGTTCATCGTGTGCCACAGATCGAGAGACCCTTTTTGGACGCAGCTGGCTGTGTTAAGTCGAGCGATGGCAACGGCTGCCTTTTTTTCAGCATTGGGAAAGGGTTGCGCCTCAAAGGGTTAAGCACGCCCCTATGCACACTTCGTCAGGGTTAGCATTCCAGGGTTTAAAATGCGCTCGAGACTCCATTCAGTGACCGAGCTTTAAAGGGAAAATGGTGCCTCGAGTGATGTGAGTATCCGCAAACATCTGATAGCTGGACAGATATACAAGAGTATCGTCCTAGTCAAAAACAGTGCGAATTTAGACTTCATTTCTTAAGTCAAATGGTTACGATGCTATTCCCGAGAGACTCAGCGTACTGTGAATATAAATCAGTCCAATTATCTGGGGTTTTTTTTCATAATTAAAGCGAGAGGTATTCAAAATCTCGCCTGGAAAGTGGCCATCTACAAGAGTCAAAACAATAGAGTGTACATAATATTAACAAATGGTTTGGTATAATATTTTTTTTTAAATGTATCATTTTGAAAAGATTAGTATTGTTACGAATTTTCGGGCAAGCCGCTGTTGTCTGGGGCTTAAAATAGTTTAAAATTCGTATTCTACGTTTCCAATAGTTAAGTTTTGCTTTTTGTTGCATCCAAATCAGTCCACTGAACCGGAGATACGGAGCATTCGGTTTCCCCATTGGTTTTCTATAGGGCTTCTAGAAATCTCGAGAAATAGGGGTCCTAGGGCTTCGATCTCTTCACTTTTGGGGACTTATTTTTGGCGATATTTCGCCAAAAGTCGCCAAGCTTGGCAACATTTTGGTCATTGGGCGTGATTTTCCGTATGGGGCCTGTAAAGCTGCCTTTGCTGCATTCATGTCAATAATAACCTAACAGTTCTCTTTAATGACGTCATCAAACTTCCCGCTTTATGTAGAATCTCCGAGAAATAAACTTTTCTGGAAGCTGCTCGCAGCTTCTACCTCCTCTATATATACTACCAGCGCGCTGCTCCGAGAGTTCAGTGCGAGTTGAACGCTCAGTGTATGCAGAGCTCTCAGTGAGAGTACGCTTGCTTTGTGAATGGATAGTGCTATAGAAGCTGTGTTTTAGCTTGCTTTATGAAGCTGTTTTTAAAGTGCTGTGTGTAAATTTTTAACTGCTGAGTCTTGAGGGACTGTTAGTGTTATCCCTCGAATATTTCCACTGTAGTTTTACCTGTGGATGTGTTTTATTTTATGTGAGAATGACAGCATTTGAGAAAGCTTCAGATCTAAGCGGACTGTCAAAAGCACATTACTGTTTAATTGTGCTTGTAAATTGTGTACAGCTGATTGTTCTACGAAGTTCTAGAAGCAATAAAATGGTATTCCATCCTGACCAGTGGACTTTTTACTAGAAATTTCTATGCCATCTGGACTTTAGAACGACGAACCCCAGGAGTAGCAGAGAATTTCTGCAACAGTATAGATATTTTAAAAGTGCATATACACACGTAGAAGCGTTGCAACGGATGGAATTTTAATAAAGCTATTTATGCCATTCAAATCTATACAATTCAGTATTTTACTGTGTGTATTCAATTTTATTACAATTCAGTATTTTAGTGTGTATATACAATTTTATAAGTACAATTTAGTGTATACATATTTTTTTAATCATTTTTATTATTTTCGTATTGCATACATATTTAATCTTTGTTAAAAATGGCCCAAAACTGAATCTACGTTAGTTTAGTGGGTAAACCTTCCTAATTTTTATGGGAAGGGGAAAGGAGAATACAGATCATTTTTAAAACGAATCGAGGAAGCTTCCGAGTTAGAAAAATGGTCTGAAAAGAAACATGTCTCATCATTCAATTAGATTGTAAGGACAAAGCGCTACGATACATTGCTTATTGTAAGCTAGTATGATGGGAATATCCGGGAGGGGCAGCATTATCCCTATCAGGGGAGGGAAAAGTAAACACCCATGCCCGAAGTGGTCATCGAGCCAGTAAGCGAGGTGTGATAGAATGGTTTTTGAGTCACTACAAAACCTGGACGTCTTTGCCAATTTTTCAAAGTTTACATTCGAGTTCAGTAAAGCTGCATTAAAATTTTCTATTTTATAACCCGTTTTAATAAAAAACATTAATTAACTAATTTTTGTCATTTCATGAATGACCTGAATTAACTAGTTTTCCATGTCAAACACTACCTAGTGAAAAATTTTTCGAGCTGAAAAGGCCCCTCAGGCGGAAGACCTACTCTAGGTCTTTACGGGTGTCGCAATCCCGGGGCCCCAGCGATCTTTCGCTTCTCTTTGTTCTACCCTCCTCTCCTCTTAGCTGTCTCCTTCCTTTTCCCCCCTCAGTGTAGTTTCCTCTTTGGAGGTGAGGGCCCCCCTTCAGAAGCTGCAGTCACTCTGTACCGTCAGCTTCTATTGGCGGAAAACTACCCACGTGTTTGCCGTGCGTGGAGACCCGTGTCCCCGGAAATGGGGATCCTGGTAATTGAGGGGTCTTTTCTCCAACACATTGCTTTGGCCTCGGCTTCGGGTAAACGGGAGGTACACAGCGTTCCCCTGTGTATCAATCGGCTGGTGGTACTGATTTCGATCAACTGCTAGGGATCAAGCAATCGGACATCTACTGGGCACGTCGTTAAGGGTGGATGCTGCCTAAGGGATGTACTGTGCGCGTATAGACCCGACTAGCACTGGTGTGCAAATGCACATCCCCTCGTTGGGCTCCGTGGTGGGTGGTGCGGTCGGGTCCGAATTTCAATCTTCCCCAACATGGATATGAAAAATTCATCGTCTATCGTCAATGCTCCGCTGTCAACTTGTAATGAAAACATCGATTCACAATTAGTACACATGAACGCTCGATTCTTCATCGTTCACTACGTTGAAGGTAATTTTAATGAAACATCCCCTTTTTTAATACATAAATGTATCACCGACAATGTAGGAGAAGTAAAAAAAGTAAAAAAATTAAGATCTGGAGACCTATTAGTAGAAGTATCAAACAATAGACAAGCTTCCAAAATAATGAAAATTAAAAACTTCGGCCTAAAAACTGTTACAGTGACCCCTCATACATCCCTAAACATCTCGCGAGGAGTCGTATCGGAACCCGAACTTATACACTGCTCTGAAGCTGAAATACTAGAAAACCTAACAGATGACAAAGTAAGTGCCGTTCGTCGAATCACTATTCGACGCAATAATCAAATAATCAAAACTAAACATATTATCTTAACTTTTCAGTCACCCACTACTCCATCTCATATTAAAGCCGGCTATTTATTATGCCCCGTGAGACCATATGTACCAAATCCAATCCGTTGCTTCCAGTGTCAAAAGTTCGGCCATACTAAAACCTCCTGTCGTGGGTCACCTGCCTGTGCTCGCTGTGGTGCTTCTGACCACGACAGTGAGTCCTGCTCTGCAGCTCCAAAATGTGTAAACTGTAAAGAGGAACATCCTTCATACTCCAGATCTTGCGCAAAATGGGCGTTTGAAAAAGAAATTCAGTCCCTACGTGCCTCTCAAAGACTCTCATATCCGGAAGCCCGTAAGATAATAGAAAGCCGGACACCAACACCTGGTTTATCTTATGCAGCTGCAACAAAATCAACTAAAACAATAGCAACTCAAACTGAATTTCCAAAATCCGTACCTGTCTCCTTTCCTTCTGCAACAGCCCAAATACCTAAACAATCCATCTCTAATCAAAATAAATCCTCCACGGCTCCACAAAAACATATATCAAAGAAAAACTCTCAAAATGTTACCTCAACCCGACCACAAATAAAAAAGTCTTCGGTCTACAGATCAAAGTACAATAAACCCAAAATCAAACACGTTCCTCCACAACGCCCTATAGACGATACTATCTTACATTTGGACCCCTCTGACTCTGAAATGTCAGATCTTCCCATGGATGATGACGACATCCCTAGCACCTCTCTCAAGCCTACGGGGGTTCGGAGCAAGATGAGCATCATCCCAAAAACATGATAATGGCTCATCTGCTGTCTTGGAACTGCCACGGTTTCCTTAATAAAAACGATGACCTCAAAACGCTGATTTATGATCATAACCCCGCTTGCTTTGCCCTTCAGGAAACATTTCTCAAAACCAATAGACATACTAAAATCCATAATTACACCATCTTTCGCAAGGACTATGAGCTCAATGATAGGGCCACAGGTGGAGTTGCCCTATTAATTAACAATAGTTATCCTCACACTATGGTCAATCTTAACACAAATCTCCAAGCAGTTGCCACTCGTATTCAATTAAAACAACTCACAACTGTCTGCAGTATATACCTCCCTCCTAGTGAAGCCATAAGCCAAACATCCCTCAATAGTCTCATTCAGCAACTTCCTCCTCCTTTCATCCTCCTTGGTGACATGAACGCTCATAGTCCTTTGTGGGGAAGCAAAGACACCAACAATAGAGGCCTTCAAATCGAACAACTTCTCACTGACTTCTCCCTCTGCTGCATGAATAATGGCGACAATACTTATTTTCACTACCCAACTAAAACTTTCCATGCAATAGACCTCGCCATCTGCTCTCCTCCAATCCTCCCGCTGTATAACTTCTCTGTATCAAGTGATTTACATAACAGCGACCATTTTCCGATCATTCTCTCACCTTTGTATCAGAATCCAAACCAAACTTCAAAAATACCCAGATACATTCATGACAAAGCAGATTGGCAGACTTTCACTTCACTGTCAACAATATCCCCAAATATCATAGAAGGCACTATTGATGAGGTAGTTGAAACAATAACTACCACCATCATTAAGGCAGCAGACCATAGTATTCCGAAATCGGGCACAAGCTGTCGCAGAAATAAAAAACCGTGGTGGAACGAGGCATGCACCCTAGCAAAAAAGCAGCAGCAGAAAGCCTGAGGTACCTTCCGCCGATATCCCACAACAGAAAATCTTCTTGCTTTTAAAAAAGCAAAAGCAGCCGCCCGCAAGGTGAGGCGGCAATCTCAAAAGGAATCATGGATGCAATATGTCTCCAGCATTACAACATCAATTTCTAGTAAGGAGCTATGGACCAAAACAAAAAGAGCTATGGGAATATACAACAACCATACCATACCCTGCCTTTCCATGAATAACAAAATTATCTCTGAAACGACAGACATTGCAAATACCATCGGCGAAACTTTGGCTCTATCCTCTTGCAGTACCTCTTACTCAAATACCTTTTATACTCATAAACTGCAATCTGAACGGCAAAAACTAAATTTTAAAACCTCCTCGCAGCTCTCCTACAATAGTATCTTTACAATCCATGAACTCACCAATCAACTCAGACAGTTACCGAATACTTCTCCTGGTCCCGATGGTATCACATATGAAATGCTAAAACATCTTTCTCATGATTCCCTTGCAAATCTACTTAAGCTTTTTAATAGAATCTGGAACGAACATACCTTTCCCTCCACCTGGAGAAACGCCATAGTCATACCCTTTCCAAAACCCGGAAAAGACACTTCCAATCCTAATAACTACAGACCCATAGCCCTTACTAGTTGCCTTTGCAAACTGCTGGAGAAAATGATCAATGCACGCTTAGTTTACGTTTTAGAAACAGAGGGCCATATACACCCCTACCAAAGTGGCTTCCGCAAGGGCAGATCAACATCTGACAATATAATATATTTGGAAACCCAAATTCGTAACGCTTTCCTACGACGGAACCACTTAATATCAATTTTTTTTGACATAGAAAAGGCATACGACAAGACCTGGAGATATGGTATTCTCCGGGACCTCCATAATCTAGGCTTCCGTGGAAACCTTCCAATATTTATCCAGAACTTTCTCTTGCTTCGAAAATTCAGAATACAAATAAACAACATTCAATCCAATAGCTTTGTCCAAGAAGAGGGCGTCCCTCAGGGCTCTGTCTTAAGTGTTACCCTCTTTTCAATAAAAATCAATAACATTCTCAATCAACTACCTCCGTCTGTTCACGGAAGCCTATATGTCGATGACCTTCAAATTTCTTGTCAGGGAAAGGACATGCGTTACATTGAGCGTCAGCTCCAGAACACAATCAATCGCATCCTGAATTGGTGTACCACAAATGGATTTAACATTTCTGCGGAAAAGACTGTCAGTACGCACTTCTGTCGTTTACGCGGGATCCATCCTGATCCTGATCTCTATGTGGGCAGCTCAAAAATAGAAATACGTGACTCCGCTAAATTTTTAGGGGTATATTTTGATAGAAAATTGACCTTTGCTAACCATATCTCCTATATCCGCAACAAATGTGAAAAGGACCTAAATATCCTGAAGGTATTAACTAACACTTCTTGGGGAGCAGAGCGTGACGCCCTGTTGCGGATCTACCGTGCAGCAATTCGATCCAAAATAGATTACGCCTGTGGAGTGTATGGATCTGCATGTAGGTCAGCCCTAAAAAAACTTGACACAGTGCATCATACTGCACTACGCCTCTGTTCTGGAGCTTTTAGAACATCACCCATACAAAGTCTCTATATCACTTGTCATGAGCCATCTCTCATCCACATCCGTCACAAATTATCATTAAACAATTATTTTCGCATCCTGTCTCATCCCTCCCACCCTTTGGGGGACGCATTTTTGGACACTCATTTGGACCGCCAATATGGAAATCGCCCCTCATGCACTCCTCCCTTTGGTTTAAGGATCCGTAGGAGTCTAGTTGGTACCCAACTGGAGAATGTTAAAGTCTCCCCTAATTCTCCTCATGAAACGCCACCATGGACTACACTGCAGACCTCGTACCTCCAACCATTTAATGGCTTTACTAAACAGGATACCGACCCAAAAATATATCAACAGTTGTTCTCAGACCACAAAAACAGATATAAAAAATATACAGAAATATACACTGATGGTTCGAAATCTGATAATTATGTTGGCTTTGCCTTCGTCGAAAATAACCACACCTGCAGCTATACTCTTCCTCCGTTCTGCTCCATATTTACCGCTGAATTACTGGCCATCCATGAAAGCCTTTTATACATCTCTAGAATGAAGACAAACAGATTTATCATCTACTCTGACTCCCTCAGTGTACTAGACAATCTAAAATCGGGCTTCCTCACTCATAGCTATATCACCAAAGTGCTACGTCTGCATGAACAACTGACAAATCGTGGATACAATATTCTCTACTGTTGGGTACCCAGTCATATTGGGATACTGGGCAACGAGAAGGCGGATAGCTTAGCCAGGCAAGCTACAATCCCATACACTGGCTATCTCGCATACAATGACATAAAGTCCGGCACCTCTAGCATAGTAAAAAGTAGTTGGACCAATAAATGGGATAGTGAAACTGAAAACAAACTGCATTCTATCCGACCTTTCCTCACTCATTGGTCATCCCTTTCATATCGAAATCATGATGTCATTTTGACTCGTCTCCGCATTGGTCACACGAGAATCACCCATAAACACCTACTCCTGGGTGAACTTGCCCCAGAATGTTCACATTGTCAATCTCACCTAACCATTCGTCACATTTTAACCTCTTGTACAGCTTTTAATAATTTTTATCAAATATTTTTTAACTGTTCTCATCCCAAACTTGACGATATATTGGGTGAAACCCCTCACTGTAATTTATTTTCATTTCTTCGACGTATCAATCTGCTTTACTCAGTGTGAAGTATACACCTTTCTCTGACTGGTATCTGGATGGGAGCCCCCATCCAGACGTCCTTGGCTTATTTTTATCTACTTTTTACCTTTCTACAGTTTGATTTTACCAGTTTTAGACCATACGGATTTTAGCTTCACTTGTTTTATACAACAACTTTTACGCAAAAGCGTCATTTTATACTAAATACACATTGTCTGGCGCAGTATGTCCTTTCTGGACCTTGTGCCATTAAACAACAACCAACCAACCAACCAACCAACTAAAGCCGAGAGTCGCCATTAAAATTTACCTGAAGGTTTTAAAGTGACGTTTCAAACTGCGTTTCTACTAACACTTAGCTTGTTTTTGTAACTGTTTATTAGCTATGTCTTCGTGGCTCTCTTTTTTCACCGTCATTATTTTAATTTATTTTCAGTTTTTTAACACCTTTACGAATTGTAGTTACTAAGCCTAACTCAATATGTAGTACTGAGTTAGGCTTAGTGGCCTTTAAGCTGATGAAACTAGAATGGTGGTGTTTTTACGATTTTTAAATGTAATAGCTGATAGTTTATGATCCCTGATGAGATTTTTGTTAGTAGGTTTTCGTAAATTAATAATATGCGCCATCTGACGAGTCGATTTGGATAAGTCCAAGATGGCGGATGCGATCCAGTAATCGCACATTTTGCCATTTGAGCAATTTTACATCAATGGATTTATTAAGATAACTTAACTGATAGAATGGGAATAAGTAAAAAAAAAAAGTATCTTAGGTGCCGAAACACTAATCGACAAAAAATGTATCGGATTTTTCGTGTACTTCTAATATACCAGAAAGCATTTTTACTAATGTTCGCCAAAATTATTAAAATGCAATGGTCGTTAAATTATTTAGGCAAATCAATAAAAAAGCATTTAAATCGAATGTTTTAGGAACAGGTGTGTGATAGATAGGGGAATAATTCCGTAAGCGGGGGCAGGTCGCCAAGCCAGATATCGCCAAAGCTTTTTCGCGTTGCTAAATACGCCAATCTGCAAGAATTGTGCTTAGAATATAGGAGAACTGTTTTAACGGCAGCTTTAATGGGTTAGACGTTGGCAACGAAAAAAGTGGGGAACTAAACCTGCCCCTGTTTGCGGAATTATTCCCGATAGACATGCACGGAAAACTGAAAAACATTGGTAAAATAAAAAATAAATAAAGGTAAAAAAGTCACAAAATTTTTACAATGGTGTTTATAATAAACGGTACTTAAGTATTATACCGTCAACCATTTTCGCCAACATTTTTTCGTTACTTGCGTATTATCCGGCGATCCGCCGAGACGAGCGATTTCGCCTAGATAAATGCCGGTCACATGGAATTATTGATGGTTCGGAATACGATTGGCAACAGTTTGCCAGCAGATTTGATTAAAAAATAGTTTGGCGGGAATAACCATCGGTAAAATACGTAAGTACCATTTTTCTCCCAATCTGTGCAATTAAGCGCCATTAACGCAGCACAGTTATACAATATTCGGTAAATATGCCAATAATGGCAAACTGATGCCAATTGTATTCCGAACCATCAATGATTTCATGTGTCCGGCATTTATCTAGGCGAAAAATCGCTCCTCTTGGCGGATCGCCGGGATAATACGCAAGTACCCAATTTTCTCTCACTAGTGTCAATAATTCTATTTCATTATGTTAAAAAGTCGTTGAATTATTGAATGCACCATCATTTTTAATTTGGACAGCTATGTTGTTTGTAAAAATGTAAATGTAAATTTGGTGAAGTCGTCTGTATAGCACTTAAGTACCTGATAAACTACACTAATCTAGTTATAAGTTTAAAATTGTTAACCCACTTTTTAAAAAGTCATTTTGAATCAATAATCACCCGGATAGAGTTTTGGTATCATCCGTTCTTGGCACGATTTGTTTTGGTGCGATAAATGACGTGATATCTAGATGGGTTATAAATCTGCCCTTTAACCTGTTTAGCACGGTTTCTGATCGTGGCCAAAATGACGTTTTTAAAGAGTTTCCCTTTTAATAATCAGAAGTAATTATTTTCGCATCGGCTCCCAATCCGTGGTTGGCGCGAACCTTCAAGGGTTTGGGGAAAATAATGTACTAGTGTACGTACAACGACTGCGCAAGAAGTTAGTGAATTTCTTTCAGATATTAGGAGAGGCATACAGGAGGAAAAGTTTAGGTAATACTGGTTTAGATTAGGATAGCTATGAGCAACCACTGAGCTCACTTGTCGACATAAAGACTATGCCAAAATCACAGCTGTGCTTTACAACTTTAAAATTGTATAGGAATGCAAAGATTTACATGATATTTCATCATTATCATCTTGATGATATGCAGATATATTTTGGTTGAAGGAGGATTTAATTTTAGTAACCAAGCTAGAGATTGCCCGCTGTTGAGAAATAAATAACTCGAAAATGTCTGGATGGATGGTGATTTATTTGATAAGGAATTTTTTAAAATTAAATATTAATATTGACTGGTACTTTACGGAACAGCTTGGATATATGAGAAACATGACAATTTTTCATGCTTTGGTGACTGATGCATGTTCATAATTGACAATCATTTCCCCATCGAGGTTGCCAATAGAACAGTGCTCTATACATGTCGTTTGCTTGAAACTGCTATGATGGTAATTAAAGCTCTTAAATTCTTCATCTCGGCAGTGGGATGCAAATATCCGAGCTGAGCCGTACTTATATTAACGGTTTCGGCTGGCCGCGATTAGAAGGGAACAAGCGGGACATGTTCAATGAGCACCGTTTAGATGGGTCGCCAGAAACCTTTAGGATTCCAAAAGGAAAAGGCGCCAAAATGAAAGTTCGCCAGTTATTTCAAAAGCAATTACAGTAATTAAGGTTTGGTCAGTTACCCTATTTGAGACAATAATGTGTCGGTACTATCGTAAAACACGGTACAATGGCCTATATTGGCTGATTTTTTTCCTCCATCAACGTAATTAAAACAACTAGTAAAAGAATAGGTAAATAATCTTCTCATTTAGGGGATTTGGATACCGACTTACCACTGAAAACTACCATGTACATTCGTTGTACACGTTGCGGTTTTTGCTAATGGAATAGTACCCGAAAGAATTATTGTTTATTTTCGAAAACAAAAAAAGTGCACATTTATCATAACACAGTGGCGTAGAAATCTCAAAAACAACATTTACATATATTTTTCGCATAGAAAACGTAAATTGTAAAGTATATCTGTTTTCCTTTCCAGGGTTTTTTGAATAAGGCATTTTCAGTATTTTTTTCGTTATGGGAACCCAGATAAAAACTAACCCATTTATTGAGATGTATTTCTTTAAATTAGCAATCTTTAAAGAAACTTTTCTTTTCAATTTCATGGCAATAGCACTGTTTCACTCCTTTTCTATTACAGAATGGCATCAACTATAAACTTTGTGGCAACTGGACACTCGCTCATGAAAATGTACCACTTAAGCTTTTTTTAAAATATATTAAAAACGACATTTCTATCGAATTTAATACTTATTTTTAACTGGCAAAAATGTCGTGCTTTAAGGCTGTTCCACTTGAAAACCATGCCACTTTTGAACAGCTATTCAAAAAAATGTAAGTGTGTTACAGACTCGTAAAAATTTAGAATGTCTCTTTACGAACTGTACTGCGAACTGGCACATGCAATGAATCTGTAGCAGTTACGAAACTGTCAGAAAAAAATTGCTAAACATAAGGAATTTCGCGAGATTTCCAAAAACGGTTCAATCCTTGGCCCATGTTTGGAAGGTCATATTTCTGCTTATGGATTTTTTCTGAAAGCAGGGGCGTAGCCAAGGGAGGGGGGGGGAAGTTAGGGGGGTCATAACCCCCCCATGAGAATTTTTTTGCCATACAAAATGTATATTCTTCACTATACGTTCTTATCACACACACGTATACATATATGTCAGGAAGGAGTAACTCCACTACTCAACTCCACCAAAAGACTGACACCGGAAGTGTGATTAAAAACCGCCAAACCGAGGAGAAACGGCTCTGCGTGAGCTAGACGACGTGGGAAAGACGACGTTCTTTTATTTTTGTTTATTTGTTAAAAATGATGCTTCAACAATCCAACTTTATATTTTTATTTTGTAAATTTTAATTTGTGTAAATACAATTTAGTTTAACCGAGAATGAATCGAACTGTTTATTGCTCAAGTGCTCATTCTCATCCAATTCAGCCGGCCCACCTTAACATATATATGAGTTGTAGTAGTCGTAACCCCCCCCCCATGAAAAATATCTGGCTACGCCCCTGTCTGAAAGTTATATGGAGACATACAGCTTTACTGCGAGTGTCAGTCCACAGCGCATAGTCCATAGTAAAGAAGCATTATTACTTGTTTCTAGTGTTTAACATCATTAGTTTGTTTTTAAAGCTGTTCAAAAGTCTTCAAGTAGAACACCCTTAAGATTGAAAAATGCAAGATACCATGACTGTATCGAATGTCCTATTCTTTCCTATTATTGGAGAAGTTTTTGTAGTAGTTGTGTACATTCTTATATATGTAACAGTGTACGCATTGTGAGTGGACACACAACTGTCATTCTCTTGCACTCAATAAATATTCTTACTAACGACTTTTGGAGTATTTTATTGCTGTAACACTCTGAAATAAAATAAAATCCAAAAACTGCTGACAAATATAAGTCTTAAGAAAGGTGATGACAAACCCATAGCACGCGTGCCACCAGGTGGCACGCGGCAGGTTTTTCACTGCCGTGCCACATGTGAATATTAAGTTACTTTTATTTACTGGCATATTCTGAAACTGGACATTTTACCTTATCATAATATTGAACAAATGTATTTTTTGAATAATTTTTATTGAATTCACATTAAATGAACATTAATAATTAAACACCCTATAGTTAGGGAATATAATTCGATAACTAGAAATGAAAGCAAAAGTTTAAAGTTGATTTTTAATAAGAAATATAACATGTGGCACACCTGAAAGTAACCAATCCTAATTTCACTGGCACACTCATAAAGAAAAAGGTTCACCATTTCTACTCTAGAACAAGAATACTCAGCAAGAAACTGATGTTAGAAGGTAAAATTAAAAACTTTGTAAAGTGACACTCATAACTCTAAAACATACAGGGGAAAGTGTGTTAAGATGACGAACTCAGGCTTATTTTTCCTAAATTCAGTAAGTGATTTAAAAACCTTAAATTTATACGAATACGTCTTTGAAACTTTGTGCTTCATTGAAAAATTGAAACGATTTCATCACCTCTTCGAAAATGCCGAGGTATTAAAAATTATTTTTTCGTCATCTTACCTCGTAAGTTACTTTGGTAAGATTTTGGAAACGCCTCAATATGAAGGTTCATTTTCAAAAATGCAGAGAAATAATTCCACTTAGATAGTTAATGAAAATGACACCGATAAGGCTAAAACAATTATGACATATCACCCTCCATGAAACACAAACGTCATTCAATTAAAAAGTTGTGAAAAACACAAATCACAATTTCAGGCTTTGCTTTCGATTCATTAAGATACCAGTCGGATTTTTTTTTAATCCAATGCCCGTAATTCGAACCTCATTTCATTCTTCGGAAGGATGGAGAAGAGAAGATCGTGTCTCCGAATATTTCATGGAGAAGAAAATGCAACTTTCATGAATAGGTAACTCCTTGTTCTGTGGAATCCAAAAGGACACGGCCACCGATAGACAACACAACGAAACAAAACTAGCGTACATTTAAACTAGATTTTAGAATCACTTTCCGACTCCAAGAAGTGTTTTTACAAAGTATCATCTACAAATTTATACAAACGATAGTTAGTTTTTCTGGTAACAAAATATATGTTTCTCGCAGAATTGTTATTGGAGGATTTATGTTGGCCATCCTAATTAGAGGAGAGGAGGATGTTATGGAATACCATTTACATTTCTAAAGATTTTTGAATAAAAACTTATGAATCATCATGAGTACATACTATAACTAATTCGCTTGTTAATAAAAACATTATTTATTTTGTTGATATAGAAGAAAATATTTTATTTTTCAAGTTACGAATGGAAGTTTATAGGAAACTAGCTGAAGTACCCGTTCTTCGCACGGGAATGAATGGACTTTTTGATATTACGATTGGTGGTGATTACTATTCATTGTAATAAACAGGTATAGCAAAGTGGATATCGCGTTATATTGTGTCCAATAATCATGCATACCGAATTGCAAGCCAATCGTTTGTACGGTGCAGAAGGCCATGCGGCGTAGCGCAATCTAGTGGCGAGTTTTAGCAAAACGGATACGGCGAAAATATTTTTCGCATTCAGATATCGATGTATACGAATTTTCATGACTATCAGCTGGACAGTCCTGAAGTTCATGTGTTGACGCGACATCTAGTGGCAAGTTATAGGAAAATGGATAGCGCCAAACTCTTCCCCGTGTTCAAATATCTAAGTATACCTATTTTCATAGCGATCATTTGCACAGTCAAGAAGTGATACACTGCATTGCCATCCAGTGGTTCAATAAAGTAATGATTTGCTACAGCGCCGTCAAGTGGCGAGTTATAGCAAAATGGATAACGCCAAAATATTCTCATTGTTCAAATAGCTATGTATACTGATTTTCATAGCGACCGTGTTCAACTATCTATGTATACCAATTTTCATAACGATCATTTGCACAGTCAAGAAGTGATACATTGCAGGGCCATCTAGTAGTTAATTAAAGTAATGATTTGCTACAGCGCCGTCAAGTAGCGAGTTATAGCAAAATGGATAACGCCAAAATATTCTCATTGTTCAAATAGCTATGTATACTGATTTTCATAGCGACCGTTTGAATGGTCAAGAATTTGGCCTGCTGCAGTGTCATCTAGTGGCGACTTAAAATAATAATGCATTGCAGTGTCATCTAGTGGTGAGTAACATCAAAAGGAACGCAGTTAGAATATATTCTTCGTGCTCAAATGTGTTAGTATAAAAAATTTTATGCCGATCGGTCGAACGGTATAGAAGTTGATGCTTTTCAGCGCCATTTAGCGGCAAGTTACAGTAAAATGGATAGTGAAAAATATTCTCCATGTTCTAATATTCGCGTGTACCAAATTTCATCGAAATCGGTTGGACGATATTCGCATAGCAAACGGCTAAACGGAATAGAATTCGACGTTCTGCTGCGCCACCTGGTGGCAAGTTAGAGGAAAACGGATAGCATAAAAAGCTTCTCCATGATAAAAGACTTAGGTGAACCAAATTTCATGGTGCAACGGTGCTCAACGGTGCTGGAGTTTTTCAACCTCATACACTCATACCAACATTCATTTTTATCTATAACCAGTGTCATTATATATCCCAGTCTCAAATAAAATCCAGTTTCAAATCTAAGCCTCGCCAAAGTGCCAACATACGCCATTTTGCAAGCGTTTTTTCAGGAAATCATTCGAAGCATTGACTTAGCAGCAATAATATATGGGAAATGATGAATTAATGGGAATTAATGATGAATAAAACACGTTATAGTTGATAATTTTTAAAAATTCGGCTGTATTAAGGGATTCAACTTTTCAAATAAAGGCTTGCTTTACTTTTTCGCGGGAAATGGTTCGACCGCGAAAAAGTAAAGCAAGCCTTTATTTGAAAAGTTGAATCCCTTAATACAGCCGAATTTTTTAAAATTATCAACTATAACGTGTTTTATTCATCATTAATCCGATGTACTAAATGAGAAGATTTCAATTTTCTGAAATTTGGCGGAATTCCCCCAACTTAAATCAATGTACTCATTTGGCGAGAATTCTGGAGATAGATCAATTGAAATCCCTTAATAACTGCATTATTTCTTCACGGATCATTAAAATTTAACGCTGTATTCTAATAAAACCTTTACACTTGTTTTCAAAAATCTATTTCCTTAAGCTCTCAATAAATTGCCAAGCCGAAATCTGTGCAAACCGCTAGAACGCACTTTCACAAAATCGGCATTTGAGCCATTTTATTTTTTCGCCAAACTAAAATAATTTACCTATTAGCCTCGGAAATCTTCAATTCTTATTGTTTTGCGTGTAAAGCATTACATTCCTGCTCAGATTTCCCATGCACACGATATTATAATTAAAAAAAAATAACCTTACGAATATAAACTAACAAAAAAAAAATCATTATTATTCTTTTATTTTTACTTTGAGAATTTAAAACATTTTATTCGGCAAAATCGCCACACATGGCAACCACGATCCTTATTTCACACTTTTTTCACTACAGGGGTTACAATTACGGAAAGCTTTTTGCGTGAATAGCATAAAAAATCTCTTAAATTCCGGGAACGGGTGGACTTTCAAAGTTTTAAAGTGGACTACGATTTATTCTATATTATTTTACATATCTGTGCTAAATTTCAGGCCGATAGGTCCATTTTTGTGGATTTGTATACGAACGACATTTTATTCGGCAAAATCGCCACACATGGCAACCACGATCTTTATTTCACACTTTTTTCACTACAGCGGTTACAATTACGGAAAGATTTTTGCGTGAAGAGCATAAAAAATCTCTTAAATTCCGGGAACGGGTGGACTTTCAAAGTTTTAAAGTGGACTATGAGTTATTCTATATTATTTTACATATCTGTACTAAATTTCAGGCCGATAGGTCCATTTTTGTGGATTTGTATACGAATCAAATCCACAAACAAACAAACAAACAAACAAACAGAATTTCATTTTTATTTATAAGATAATCGGGCAATATGGAATAGATGGTTTTAATGAAATGAGATATTTAGATACGCATTGAATCTAGGCCGATGGGGGGATTGCCTTCCTTGGGGGACTTTCTAGGGGGTTCTAACCCTATTTGCCCGAAGTTTCGGAGGAAAACTAGGAATGGCTAGGTCGACTTTCGCGAATTGAGTTTGAACCAAGGCACCTTCCGCCCAGTTGAGAGCGCAAATGGGCTCAGCCCCAATGGTTTAAATCGTTAAAAAACTAACTACACTTCATTAAACGCAGTTATTTTTAGCTATAAAACCTTATTTATGTTCAAGTCCATTTACAAAAGTCGCAGACATAATCTTCCTCGTCTGCTCCGGTGCAGTCAAGGTGAGCCCACAAAGAACAGCTGAAGCATCGAATCCAAATTTCTGTTCTTTGATCCTTCAATAATTTTCCACTACAGAAAGTACATTCATCGTCTTTGTTTTCCGGTTCTTCAGTGGGTGGCATGAAATCCGTTACATTTGTTACGGAATTACTCTGCTACTCCTGGGGTTCGTCGTTCTAAAGTCCAGTGGTGTAAAAAGTTCAAGTAAAAAGTCACTTGTCAGGATGGAACACAAGCTTTATTTCTTCTAGAACTTCGTAGAACAATCAGCTGCACACAATTCACAAGCACAATCTAGCAGTAACGTGCTTTTAACAATCCGCTTGGATCAGAAGCTCTCACAAATGCTGTATTTCTCACACAAAATAAGTCACTTTTACAGGCAAAAATTCCATGGAAATATTCAAGGGATATAGTACACTATCCCTTAAGACACAGCAATGAAGAATTTACACACAGCACTTTACAAACAGCTTCACAAAGCAAGCTAAAACACAGCTTCTATAGCACTATCAGTTCACACAAAACAAGCGTACTCAGAGCTCCTCACACATTGAATGTTCAACTCGCAACTGACTCTCGGGGCGACGCGCTCTTCTATAAATAGCCGGCGCAGGAGGTACAAGAGGTTTCCAGAAAAGTCAATTTCTCGAGGGTTCTACATAAAGCGTGAATTTTGATTACGTCATAGAAGAGAAATGTTAGGTTATTATGCGTTTTTAATGCAGGAAAAACAACTTCCAGGCCCCATTGGGAAAATCGCGCCAAATGACCAAAAAGTCGCCAAGCTTGGCGACTTTTGGCGAAATATCGCCAAATTGGGCGCCAAAAATAAGTCCTCAAAAGTGGAGAGATCTAAGCTCTAGGACTAATATTTCTCGAGATTTCTAGAAGCCCATAGAAAAACATATGGGAAAGCGAAACCTCCGTATCTCCGGTTCTAATTGGCCGATTTTGATGCAACAAAAAGCAAAATTTATCTATTTGAAGCGTAGAATACGAATTTTAAACCATTTTAAGCCCCAGAGCAGCGGGTTGCCCCGAAAATTCGTAACATTGCCCCCTTCCCAAGGACTGCACGTCCCGGGCAGCACAATCCCTAGTTAGGAGGTCACACAGGTACCTACACTGTATAACACTTAACAAGATCTTAACATAATTCAAGCAAGTAATCAATAGCACAATAAGCAAATACACATTAATAAATAAATAATCATCATAATAAATAATTACACTGTAATAAGTAATCAATGTAATAACAAATACACATTAATAAAATCCAATATATTACAAATATGTACACTAAACATGGCGTAAGTGGTGAGAGAAAGAGAGTTGAAGAAAGAGGAAGAGAAGAGAAAGACAGGAAAGGAATGAGAGGTGAAAGAAAAGAGGAATTACGCCATAGTGACCATAGTCTGAGCTACACTGCTGGCCACCCAAATTGCAACACCAAGAAAAACAAGAGATATCACAACAAAATTTATTGTGTAGATAACATGTTGACCAAGTAACAAATGATTAAATTTACAGCATTCTATGAAGCGTGGTTCCTGCCAAAATCAGTACCCAGAGTAGCCGCCGTTGTTGGAGATCACAGCTGCCACACGCCTCGGCATTGATTCAAAGAGACTTTGAATGTGTTCTTGGGGTACAGCAGACCAAGCAGCTTCCACACGTTGCCAAAGTTGATCTGGTGTGACAGCTGGGGATGAACTCTGGGTCAGTCGTTGAGCAACCATGGACCACATGTTTTCTATCGGCGAAAGATCCGGAGAGCGCGCCGGCCAGGGAAGCAATTCAATCTGGTGATTGACGAAGAACCCTTGGACAATGCGTGCCACGTGTGGCCGTGCATTATCCTGCTGAAATATGGCTGTTGGCAAGCCCTGAAGGTAAGAAAGGACAACTGGCTCCAACACCTCGGAGATGTAGCGCTGGCTGGTTAAAGTACCGGCAATGCGTACTAGAGGAGTGCGAGAGAGATATCCGATACCGCCCCATACCATAATACCCGGTGCAGGACCAGTGTGACGGTGCATAATGCAGCTGTTCAGCATCCTCTCTCAACGGTGTCTCCAGACTCGAATCCGACCGTCGTGGTGTTGCATACAGAAGCGTGACTCGTCAGTAAAGAGAATTTCATTCCATTCTGTCGTCCACATCCTTCTTTCATCGCACCATTGGCGGCGGAGACGTCTGTGGTTCCGCGTCAGAGGTAGACAAAGCAACGGACGTCTTGCGGACAGACCATTCTGCTGTAAACGACGTCGAATGGTACGCGCAGACACTGGATGATGCGTTACAGACTGAATCTGCTGTGATATGGTTCGTGATGTGACTGAGCGGTCCGTCACTGCCATGCGTACAATCTGCCTGTCATCACGTGACGTGGTGCACTGAGGTCGATGCGGTCGATCACGTCTGTCCGTCGTACCCTCCTGCACCCAACGATCACATATCCGCATCACAGTTGTTTGGTTTCGTCCAATACGACGACCGATTTCCCTGAAAGATAACCCACAATCTCGGTATGCCACTATCCTTCCTCTGTCAAACTCGGATACTTGATCAAAAGATGATCGTTGTTTCCTACGAGGCATAATTTATCGTTTTTTTGAAAAAAAAGCAAGAAAAACACAATTGCTGTACTTGAAACCGTCGAAATCTCCAAGCCTTAAATAGCGCTTTGAGGTGGCGCCACAGGCGCGCTTGATGTGCGTCTGCGCTGAAATTCTAATCATTTGCATATCTCACCTCAGCTAATGCATGTTGTAAATTTCATATTATTTGCATGCTTCCTTCAGGGTGTTGCATTTACGATGGCCAGCAGTGTAATTACAACCGCGGTAGATGGCTAGCCGATCGTAATGTACAACTCTTGGCTTCGAGTTTGGTGACTTACGAATCCGTACGATGACGTCATTCAGCCGGTTTAGGACTGTGTAAGGACCGTCCCACGGCGATTGCAGCTTGGGAGACAGGCCTTTCCGTCGACTAGGATTCCATAGCCAAACTTTGTCACCTGCGTTGAACTCGTGTCCCGTAGCCTTCGTGTCGTAGCGAGTCTTCATCTTTTCCGTGTTCAGGTTGATCCGCTCCCGAGCAAAATGATGTACATCTTCAAACCGTGCCCGAAGGTTTTCCACGTACTCCTCTGGCGATGAAGGCGCATCTGGAGGGCGGCCGAACACTAGATCGGCGGGAAGACGAAGATCTCTGCCGAACAGCATCTGGGAAGGTGTGAAGCCGGTAGTCTCATGGGCGGCACTCCTATAGGCCAGCAGGAACAGGGGGAGTTTCTTGTCCCAGTCCTCTTGATTCCTAGATACCAGGAGCGAGAGGTTGTTCAAAATTGTACGATTGAACCTCTCCACCATGCCGTCGGATTGTGGGTGTAAAGGCGTAGTCTGGGTTTTGTCCATTCCGAGAAGTTGGCATAGTCCTTTAAAGACTGCAGAGGTAAAGTTCGTTCCTTGGTCGGAATGAAGTTGCAGAGGGGTTCCATATCTGGAAATCCATTCTTGCACCAGTACCTCTGCTACGGTCGTAGCTTCTTGATCGGGAATAGGAAACGCTTCGGGCCATTTAGAGAAGTAGTCAATGACAACTAGGATGTATTTGTTGCCATCCGAAGTTCGCGGGAGAGGTCCCAGGATGTCGAGGGCAATCCTCTCAAAAGGCGCTCCTACATTATAACGATGTAGTCTTCCACGGCTTCGTTTCTTCGGGCCTTTACGGGCGGCACAGGCGTCACAAGCTTGACACCACTTTTCGACGTCGCCTCGAGCCCTAACCCAGTAGAAGCGCTCGCGAACTTTCTGCAGGGTCTTCATTACGCCAAAATGGCCCCCAGTTAAGCCATTATGAAGTTCTTCTAAAACCTTCGGAATCCTCGAGCGAGGGAGTACTAACTGCCATCGGAGCATCTTGCCGTCGTCCGACTCCCATTTACGATACAGGACTCCATTTCTCAGGCGAAGCGAATCCCATAAAGCCCAGTACTGTTTTGTTGCCGGACTGTAAGATGATATTTCCTGCCAACTGGGCTTAGCGCTGGATTTTTCCATAAATTCTACAATAGGTTTGATGTCGCTGTCTGCTAATTGGTCCGCCCGAACATTTTCGTCACTCCAGGGATCTTGAGATGATGCCGATGATGTAACTTGGCGGACAACGGGATGTTTCAGATGGTAATTTTTCTCTGCCCTGGAGCAATAGCGACAACTGTCTATGCAGGACCTTCTCGACAAAGCATCTGTATTTCCATGAGATGACCCTTTCCGATGACGTATCTCGATGTCATATTCTTGTAATCGCTGTATCCACCTGGCTATTTGGCCCTCTGGATTCTTGAAATTTAGAAGCCAGGTTAAAGAGGCATGGTCCGTTCGGAGCAAGAACTTTCGGCCGTACAGGTAATGATGGAAGTGCTCTACGGCCTTAATGATAGCAAGAAGTTCCTTTCTCGTAACACAATAGTTACGTTCTGCCTTTGAAAGGCATTTGCTCCAGTAAGCAATGACGTGTTCTTGGCCATCTATCTCCTGGGACAAAACTGCTCCAACACTCTCCTTACTTGCGTCTGTGTCCAGGATAAATGGCTTGTCAGGGTGAGGATACGACAGGATCGGCGAAGATGTTAAAGCCGTCTTCAGTTCGTTGAATGCGTCCTCACATTCCTCAGTCCATAGAAATTTCTGTCCAGTCTCGGTCAATTTGTGAAGAGGTCTTGCAATTTGAGAAAAGCCCTTCACGAATTTTCGATAGTAAGTACACAGACCGAGAAAACTTCTTAAGTCATGGATATTCTCGGGACGACTCCAGTTCTGGACTGCGGACGTCTTTTCGGGATCGGTTCGGACTCCGTGGGCGGATATTATGTGCCCGAGGTAACGTACTTCCCGACGAAACAAATTACACTTCAATGGACTTAGTTTCAAGTTTGCCTCTTTTAATTTCTGTAGTACCTTTCGAATGTTCTCGAGATGCTCTTCGAAAGTCCTTCCGACGATGATGATATCGTCCAAATAAACGAGACATGCTTCGTAGGAAAGTCCTCTCAACACTGTCTCCATTAGACGCTCGAATGTAGCCGGTGCGTTGCAGAGTCCAAAAGGCATAACTTTGAACTGCCATAATCCTTGTCCCGTGGTGAACGCAGTCTTTTCACGGTCGTCGGGATGAATTTCCACTTGCCAGTAACCACTTTTCAGATCCAGAGTGGAAAACCATTCGTTTCCCGATAAAGTGTCCAAAGTGTCGTCTATCCTGGGAAGAGGGTAGCTGTCTTTCTTGGTAATGTCATTGAGACGTCTGTAGTCAACACAGAACCGGGTGGAACCATCCTTCTTTCGGACCAAAACAATTGGCGAGGCCCAGGGACTAGTCGACGGCTCGATGACGTCATCACGCTGCATCTCCTCTAAAAGTCTGCTCACCTCTTCTTGCTTAGCAAACGGCAGCCGCCTAGGATGTTGCTTGATGGGAGAATGGCTGCCTGTATCTATCCTATGTTGAGTTAAGCTCGTACGGCCAAAGTCACCCGAAGTTCGGGAGAAGAGGTCTTCAAATTCAGCTATTACTTTCTCCGCAGCGCTTCTCTGTTCTTCCGTTAACTCCACGTCTTGTACTAATTCCTTCGTCAGGCACTCGGAAGATTTAGCTGTCGTTTGGCTGATGTTCTTATTAATGCAGGTAACAGGAGTGCATGTCGCCAACACTTCATTTTTCTTTATCACCTTTGACTTGTCCGTTACATTTACTACTCTAACTGGAATTTCTGTTCTCGACAAGTCCACAAGTGTTGCTCCCACAAGTACTCCTCTGACGGAATCACTATTGTTTGGGTGTTCGATTAATCCAAAACGGAATTTATTGCTTTCTTTTACTGTTCCAGAAATTATTGAATGAGTTCTGGGAGGTAGAGTGATATCAGTCTGGGCTATTATTTGCTGAACAGGCAAAACAGTTTCATTTCTAATATCGAACGCAGCTATTTCTTCTGAGTCTGAACGAAGCTCATTATTCTTAAAGTCCAAATTAAATTTGTGCGATTTTAAAAAGTCGAGTCCGAGAATAAAAGAGTCTGTAATATTGGCGACATATACCACATGGTCGTATCTGGCATTTCCAAACGTGATTTCTACTTGCGCTTTTCCGCCCACTTCGATCTTGTCACCTGTCACAGTCTGGAGGGTCAGCGAGCATTCCCTTCAATTCTTTGTTCATATTTCGTCTGAGTTTCTTCTAAGAGAGAAACACTTTTCTCCATTTCTTCTTGGCCCTGCTTAATTTCTTCTAAATTTTCTTGGGTTTTCTCTATCTTCTGCTCCAACTTTTCTTGATTTTTCTCTATTTTCTGCAACCCAGTTTTCATCTCTTCTTGTCCGGCTTCAATTTTCTTTTCTAAATCCGCCTTCATTTGTTCTTGTCCGGCTTTCATCCGTTCTTGTGCGGCTTTCATCTCGTCTTGTCCGGCTTTCATCTGTTCTTGTGCGGCTTTCATCTCGTCTTGTCCGGCTTTCATCTCGTCTTGTCCGGCTTTCATCTCGTCTTGTCCGGCTTTCATCTGTTCTTGTCCGGCTTTCATTTCTAACATCATATTCATGAGCTTTTGAAGTTGTTCTTCCATTTTTTGTCTAGTCAAAACCATAAACTGGAAAATTAAAGTCCTTCTTTAGAACCCCGATTCTGACACCAAATGTTACGGAATAACTCTGCTACTCCTGGGGTTCGTCGTTCTAAAGTCCAGTGGTGTAAAAAGTTCAAGTAAAAAGTCACTTGTCAGGATGGAACACAAGCTTTATTTCTTCTAGAACTTCGTAGAACAATCAGCTGCACACAATTCACAAGCACAATCTAGCAGTAACGTGCTTTTAACAATCCGCTTGGATTAGAAGCTCTCACAAATGCTGTATTTCTCACACAAAATAAGTCACTTTTACAGGCAAAAATTCCATGGAAATATTCAAGGGATATAGTACACTATCCCTTAAGACACAGCAATGAAGAATTTACACACAGCACTTTACAAACAGCTTCACAATGCAAGCTAAAACACAGCTTCTATAGCACTATCAGTTCACACAAAACAAGCGTACTCAGAGCTCCTCACACATTGAATGTTCAACTCGCAACTGACTCTCGGGGCGACGCGCTCTTCTATAAATAGCCGGCGCAGGAGGTACAAGAGGTTTCCAGAAAAGTCAATTTCTCGAGGGTTCTACATAAAGCGTGAATTTTGATTACGTCATAGAAGAGAAATGTTAGGTTATTATGCGTTTTTAATGCAGGAAAAACAACTTCCAGGCCCCATTGGGAAAATCGCGCCAAATGACCAAAAAGTCGCCAAGCTTGGCGACTTTTGGCGAAATATCGCCAAATTTGGCGCCAAAAATAAGTCCTCAAAAGTGGAGAGATCTAAGCTCTAGGACTAATATTTCTCGAGATTTCTAGAAGCCCATAGAAAAACATATGGGAAAGCGAAACCTCCGTATCTCCGGTTCTAATTGGCCGATTTTGATGCAACAAAAAGCAAAATTTATCTATTGGAAGCGTAGAATACGAATTTTAAACCATTTTAAGCCCCAGAGCAGCGGGTTGCCCCGAAAATTCGTAACACATTATTACCTAGTATTCCATAATACCCGACACGCCATCTGGGAAAATGAACCTTTAAACGCATGGACAAAAGACTGTCAGTTAAAAAACACAACAGTATACAACATACTACAATTCTTTTAGTGTACATCATGCGTAATATCGATGTTCATGTCACGTGTGTACTAGTAGGTTAAAATGTCTGATAATTTATCTGCAAAAACTCTAGATAATCACGAAACACATCTTGTTTTTGCAGCGAGTGGTAAGACAAAAACAAGCGGTCATTTTTCACTGTATTGTGACATGGGAATATTTCTTGAGCGTAGTTCATGGTATTCCCATGTTACAACATAGCCGAAAACTCTCTGTTCCATATTTTCCGACTATTCCATAATAACCTCTTCTTCTCTACCAGATCATTGGGCGTACGTGAAATCAGTTTTAGAATAAAAATTAGTCTCTCTAAAAAAAAAAAATCCACCCTATTTAAGAGTAACATCTCAGTTAAACGAAATAACAAAATTGACACTCTTTCATCTTTGACGTAAATTTTGGGCCACCTCCTATCAAAAGATCAACAACGTGGAGGAGGTATAAAGGCTAACAACAAAAACACTCAAAAACTGGTGTTAAAATAGGATATATATTGTAAAATAACACGCATAACAAGTTACTTATCTAAATCAGTACGATGTACTTATCTAAATCAGAATATTGGGAACTGAAAGATAAAATGAAAGCGAACAGATGCTGTTCGCTTTCGTTTTGTTCATCTTCAGTTCCCACTGTCCTGCGAGACTTTTCTGTCAGCTGAAGAAGACCGAAAATTTTTTCGGTCGAAACGATCGTACTGATTTAAATAAGTACCTTGTTATGTGTGTTATTTTACAAAGGCTAATCTACACCCCCCCCAAACACACACGCGCACTTTCACAAAGGTAGACCAATAAAAGTAAAAATTTCTTTAACATTAAGAATCGTCATCACTCAATTTATGAACTAAAATATATTGTTTCGAACTATTTTGAAAGTATTCTTCAATAAAAAAAAGTTCGTCTCGGGCACCGTATATCTCTGCGTATAACACTCACTTTCTACTTAAAAAAATAACGTCATTTTTTCGCGTGCGTGTTGTACCCCGAACATAAAATGCAGAATATAAAATGTTAAATGAATTGGTTGACATATGCTAAAATTTACGAATGCGTTTTATACGCCGGGGTGTACGGTCATTACTTGATAATAGGCAGTTGAGCTCTGAACCTCATGGAAGAGACCCGATAACAATTTATGTCGGTACCCGAATGACAGTATAAGCAGGCTTCTTCTGCATTTGGGCATGTGATTCAGAATATTTTGACGCTATGCGAAGTTGCATGCACAGTTGCCACTTTAAACGAGGTCACTTACAACTGAGCTCAACTGTCTTGGTAGCTACTTTTAAAAGCAAAATCTTGGGTGCGTACCTCATGTTATCTACTGCAGAAATCTCAAACGTGACGCAAGATTGATTTCGATATCTATTTAGAAACAATGAGATGAAAACAACGGAGCGCGTGATCAGGTCCAGCCATGACATAGCTGACTGCAATTATGTGATCTAAGTTTGGTTTTGTGCCGTGGGGGATGCTTTCGGGCAAGTGAGATCGACGTTATTTTGATGTCACGACTGTGCTTTAGAAATTCAGTTAGGTCAAAAAGCTGCAACGCAAAAATTATGCGATCATTACGCAATAATTACGCTTAAATCGCGAATTCTCAGATGCAGATCGGCTGAAAATAACTTTGTATGGTACAAATATCCTGACAGAAATAGATTCCGCGGTTCTCTCTAGGTTTGGCGCAGATCATAGTCAACTATCAAATAGATATGCGATAAAGCACCAAGGCGGTTATCAAGAAAAATGAAATTTCTCTTTAATAAAAATAATTATATACTTCATAATAATTTTAAGTAATTATCGTAGTTTTATCTACGTCGATGACATAACTTGGCGTCATGTGCGAAACATGCTGCCAAAGAGTCACCCAATGGGCGGCATCCTGTATTTTGCAATAGACCCAATTTTGCGCGTTTGCGAGCACGTTCGATTTCAAAAGCAATGCATTCGTATTCTCTCTTTCCGCTTGTGAAATTTTGTGATTCCACACACATTCCAGTGGAAAACCGCCATTCAATAAAGAATTGGCTCACCCAACCTTCAACTTCGCCAACTGCAATAAAATAGTTACGTTTCCATTGTTGAATATCAAATTCTTTTCTTCCGGTGGCAACTCTTATTTTAACAGTTAGCCATTGACTGTGTGGTTTAATCGACGCTGTTGGATTCATTAAACGCAAATTCGCTGTGATACTCGGCAACTATCTAAAACTGCTACTTTAATGGCTTTATTTTCCGGTTTTGGCAAAACGTAAGTAATAAACTTCATTCTACATTCCTTTTACTGAGCGTTTTGTCATATATCAAAATGCATCGATAAAAAAAGCTGAGATGAAATGATACCGGCAATAAATTTCTCTTGATATTTCTATTTATCCAGAATGTGGCAATGAATGTGATGTTTATGCTTTCAAACTTTTGTAGTTTTCTTTCCTTTTTCTATCAAAGTATTTACCAAAAGGGATAGTTCCCTGTGTAATCATTCAACTGAGCAGAAACATTTCCCCAAATCTTGAAGAAGGTTGTCGTAATGATGTTAACCCATTTGTGCCCAGATATTTTTGCGACTTTCTTCGGTTTTTGCTAATACCTGGAATAATAGATAAATTTCTGATGTCAACTTCTTGAACAAGGGGTGATTTCTTTTAAAATCAGTATGCATAAAAATTGAAATGTCTACATTCTACTTCGTAATGTTAAAATATTTTGTGGAGTTGAGGTTCAATACTCGTGAATAAAGGCCAGGAAAAATAAATAACGTTTCCGACTAATAGCGATAATGCCGTCCCAAAAAAGGGACACTAGGCATAAATGGGTTAAGTGCATACTATATCGTAAGCAATAAAAGTTACCAAAAATGGATCTATCGCCCAATCAGTTTTCGGGACGTTTTAGAATTTGTAAATATGAATAAATAAACTTTAAATTGTTATTTTTTAAGTCCATCACGTAATTTGGCATGAATTTCAAAAGTGGCCGCCAAACAAAATCGTCGAACTAGTTAAAGTACTACATTCTGTGATATTCTTGTGAGCATCGGATAAAAAGGAAATGATTTTCCTGTTTATCCTTTACTCAGATTTAATCAATTCTAAAATTATTTTGTGACGGGATACATTTTGAATAAACTAGAAAACAGATATGTTATAACCGTGCATGCTTGGCTCTCTTTATAGAATCTAGCCAAAATATTGCGTCTTTTATAAATGACTTTTTTTAAATTATATATTTTAAACTTGTAGGAATTTTTCTAGTATAAAGGCTTGTTTATCGTAGAAATTTGGCGATTTTTTATCCCGAAAACTTATTGCAAAATATACCACAGAAATCAGTGGGCTTGTGGTATATCTTTCTAGTAATATAACTATACAGTAGTAATAGTGATATACGCTAACTTAATGACTTATATTTTGTAATATTTTGCGAACGAGGTGCGACTTATCACAAAGTTTGATGATGTCGAGAAATTCAGTGTGTAGTGATAGCCACGTATATGCGAGCTTTGTAGACGATTCTCAATGAAAGTTTACAATTGCGATTATTAGCAAATGTATAGATTTTCTAATGCGTGCATTCTATAAATCTCCCTTCATATAGAAAGATTGTTTTAATTTCTCCTATATTTTGTTGGTTTGCCTTATGTAGTATTTTAAATGTAGGTCTTTTGGTACTTGTGGATTATAGCAGCCATTGACATTCAGTCGACAAGCAACCCAGATACACTGCCTGGATGGTGGTGATGAAATCTTGTGAAAACGTTTGCATTATTGCGGACTTTTCCAGTCTTAAAGCATTTTGGTGACAATTTTGGAGTAAACTTAATGTCGCAACGTTCGTTATTTTCTTTCTTGTAGCCATGGAAGAAGAGTGGATGGAGAGAGTAATAGTAACCCTAAACTGAAACAAGCATATGATTCATGAAAATAATTCTGCAAAAACAGTTTCATTATTAACCTATCTGTCGTTTTGCTTTATAGGAAAATGAAAAGCTTCATTTTGCAAAATAGATGACGATAAAAAACCAAATCCGTTCATTTTCTTTCTCTGAGACGCTGTTATCTTGAACTTTCCCTGGAGCACGCAATGGGACTCTCTAGGGATGGGCGGGAGACAATTTTTTGCGAGACGAGACAGAGATTTACAGCTTTTTTGCGAGACGAGACAAAGCTTTTAGGCTGTTTTACGAGATGCGAGACGCCAATTGACTGTCTCGCGTCCATCCCTAGGACTCTCTCTCTATTCCTCCTCTATGCTTATAACGCGTTTATTTCAAGGTTTCATTTCTATTTTATTGCAGGACGTGTCTGACAAAGTCACAGCGATTTATTGAATCTCTTAATTTCTTTCTTGCAGGAAGAAGAATGGTGGTCGCCGGAGGTCGCCAGTGCTCACTGCTGTTGAGGAGGATATCGTTGTGGTGCCGGAAGTTGAGGAGGTTGTGGAGTGGGAGGTGGGCGATTTGTTGGATATTTCAGTGGATAGGGTGGTAGCCCGGGAAGTGGAGGAGGCGTGGGGGGCGTCTGTCTCGGATGAGGATGCAGGTGAGGGATCGGGCTCGTGGGCCTTCTGGGACGCTGCCAGCGAAGGATCGGGCTCGGAGTACTGGGACGCTGTCGGTGAGGGATCGGGATCGGAGTACTGGGACGCTGTCAGTGAGGGATCGGGCTCGTGGGCCTTCTGGGACGCTGTCAGTGAGGGATCGGGCTCGGGTGCAGGTAGTGAGGACGGCTGTTTGGAATGGGAGGTCGGTGAGTTGTTGGATATTCTAGTGGATAGGGTCGTGGCCCGGGAAGTAGAGGAGGCGTGGGGGGCGTTTGTCTCGGATGAGGATGCAGGTGAGGGATCTGGCTCGTGGGCTGTCTGGGACGGTATCGGTGAGGGATCGGACTCGGAGGTAGGAGTCGCTGAAGGTGGTGGTGGGAGCGGGTTTTTGGAGCGGGAAGTCGTCGAGGTGTTGGAGAGTCTTGTGGACACCGTTGTTGCTCAGGAAGAGCAGCAGGTGTGGGGATTTGTTTCGGATGGGGAGGGATCGGGTTCTGCTGGTGCCGCTGAGGAGGGTGTGGGCTCGCGGGTCGTCGGGAAGGAGGGTAAGGGTTGTTGCCGGATTGGCCGCTGGTTTCGGAGCCTTTTCCGTCGCAGGAAGGTTCCTCGCTCCGTCTCTGTGCTCTGTTTCACAGAGGACGAGTTTTATATCTTTTAGTGGAATTACGCGGGAAAGGGGGGAGGGGAATTTCAGTTAGGGGGTTCGTTTGGATAAAGTCGTGTGGGCTGGGGAAATTTCTATTCAGGTTCATTTTCAATAGTTTAGCCCAGTGGCTGTTTTGTGATTGAAATGAGTCAGAACTTTAGGTCGAAAACTGGTCTTATTAACATAAATTGTCCCAAAAGGGGTTGTTGGTTCAATCAGTAGTTTCAACAGGATATGGTTAAAACGTTTGAGAATAGTAGATCATTTAATACTTTTTATAAAATTTCGGAGATACTGGAATTGAGATTTTTTTCTAGGTATGGGGGGAGGAGAAGGATTGGTATAATAGACTTTGTATCGTAATAGTTTGAATTTCACGTCTGTGGTGGATTTTAATTCTCAGTGCTAGCTCACTTTGATGATGAAATTATTTGAAGGAAAGGTTGAAATGTGGTGGTCGGGGGGTTTGTGATATTAAGACTGTAGTGTAGGAAAACTGGTTTTAAAAAATAATAGTTTTAATGATATTATTTCGGGCTAAGGCCCTAAGCTTAATGGTATCAGTAAAGATTAAGTATCATGGTACTTAATTTAGGCAAAAACAAGTTGTAGATAGTAGAGGGGGAGAGTACCAAGTACTATTCGAGGTAAGGCATCAAGTAAGGGGATATAAGGATTAAGCTATTGTTTTACTCTAGGCTGCTTCGTATTTGTACAATGTTAGGTTCGCGATATGATTTTAGGCTTGGACGGATGGTATTTAGGGATTAGGATTACTATTAGAATTAATGGAAAATCAGTTTGGGTGGTGCAGTAGTAGAAACCGAGTGTTTTGACTCATTAGTAGTTTTCTGCAAATTAGGTTTGGCATAAGTGGGGGGGGGGGTAATAGTGCTATAGGATTACAGGACATTAACTTAAGTGGAATCATTATGATTAGGAGCCAAGGGGTTTTAGCCTGAGGTTGATCGTTGCTAGTTGGGAGGGGGGGGGGGTGTGTTGATGTTAGGATAGTGAGTGACTGACATCTCCAGATGACTAAGAAAAAATTCTTCTTCGTTTTGCTGGAGAAAGGTATAATTTTATTTATTTTTTGTTAATGGTCCTGTCATAACATGTTTGACAGAAACCGATTATAAGCCGATTTTGGTTTCTAACAAAATTGTTTCTGAATTCTTTTCAAAGTACTTTGTTTGGCATAAAATATATTAGGCTTCTAAATTTTTCTAAATTTTAATTAGTGTAATTTATGATTATTTTTATTGTATTATATATTCTTGTATATTGTATTATTATATATTATATTATATTATGATTATTTGCAATGGAACTGAGAGGAATCTAGCTTGCAGAATTCAGAGGTTGATGTATTAAAATATACGAAAGAAACTTTTTCTATAAAAGACATTTACAAAAAAAAAAAAAAAAATTAAATTAAATAATTAAATAAATAAACTTGTTTGTATACAAAATTAAAAATGTATTACTATTTTAAAAAGTTTACGTTAGTTATTTCAATTATATATAGTTGAGTAAATGAACTGAAAATACTCAGAAATGGGCCATTTTTATTATCGGAATATTTACATTTTGTTCGATTTAAAACATAAAATTATGATTGGGTCTGTCAGATAACATAATTTTAGCTATCCATTTGCGAGCTAGAATCGTCCCAGTTTCATTTTTCTATAAAATGAATTTCCTCCTTTTCTGTAAATATCAAAATTTAATTTTCGTATAAAATGGATTCCTGCCTTTTCTGTAAATATCAAAATTTTAATTCTCAAGGAATCCAAACATTTCATAACTTTTGGCTTTCAGTCTAAATTTAACATTCAATACAATAGTTGTTACAATAGTTGATACAATAGTTGTTTCAATAGTTTGGTCAATAGTTTATAATAGTTGATGCAATAGTTGTTTCAATAGTTTGTAAACAATAGATGCAATAGTTGAGTCAATAGTTTATAATCGTTGATACACGATAGTTACTTCGATAGTGCAATAGTTTTCCCTTAAGACTGCTGTATGTTCACATCGTCTTCAATCGCCCAGTAAAATAGGCTGGCAATAGAGCTCAGTATTTAGCAATGGCTCGGCAGTACGTAACAATAGGTAGGCGCTCCCAACAACCGTTGCGCAATAGTTTGACAATAGTAAACGAACAGCGGCCTATTTGTTCTGAAGTACACACAGTAGTGCTAGGCAAAGGTGGTGGGTTCTTGTGTGAGGTGGCTCTTCCCATGGTGTCCGTTCAGTGTGCCAAACTGGTGTCCTGCTTCTTCCTGCAATAGACATATGGCTGCTTTCCTTCCCTGCTTCTCCTGGTGGGTGAGACCTTTCAGGGTCCTGCGTGTCGACATAAATAATACAGCTGGAGATCATCGAGGCTTGCTTTGGTCTAGGGAGTTCCGGAGTGCATTTCCCGATAACGGTACGAGTCTTGCGATAAATTAGGCCTAATTCCAAATTCTGTCTTAAATGAAGGAGTCCTTCCTATCAAACGCCCTTTTGCTTTCGGTCTTTTGTCCCATCGTTGTATCCACGGTGCCTTCCCATTCAGTAGGTTACAGAGTTGGATAAAAGGGGTGGAAAGGGGGATTGTGGGTCATGTTTTCGAGATGCTGTCGGCACAATTCCATCGGCCGAAAACTTTCGATTCTTCTAGATAAAAAGTGTTTAATGGAAGTAGTATTTGTAAAACACGCTTCAGACGGAAGTCGCTGGCTGACCAGTTGAGTCCGATTCTGAATGGTGCGGTATCAGTGTTTTTTTCTGATGTATTAACTGTTTTTAGAAATAAAGTGTACATGACTTCGTCTCAGTCGTTTTTCTCCCGAGGTATTGAGTGTGTTTCTTGATCATACAAAGTGTATTTACATGTCGTTCCAGTTAACAACTTTCTTTTTTGGGTGTAAAAGAGAGGGGTTGAATTAAACAGAAAATGTGTTAATAACAGTTCATTTTAAACTGGTGTGGCACAGTACACACGTGTTATTACTGTAATGGAATGCTTATTCCTCTAGCTTCGATTACGCGTGTAGATTTTTTTTTGAATTTATTGTACACGCGCATAACGTCACGCAATAAATATGTTCGATTCACTGTTGTTGTTTATTTTTGTTTTTTTAAGTTAAAGAACACAAGAACAAAGCAAAAAGGGATCGGTTGAAAATAAACAGATTTTTTTTTCAGAAGAGTAGAATGAGGGAGTTTAAAAAAGTCTAAATTAAAAAGTTTTTAGTAAATAAATTTTGTTTTGGTAAGAATAAAATACAACTGCAGGTTGAGTCACGAGTCTTTATACAAATGGATCATTATTATATTTAGTTTTCATGAAGATAAACCAGGTTAGGACGGTTGCCGTTTTCAATGTTTGTTTGGAGACTCGCATGACTTACCCTGTATAATGAAAATGAGGTAAATGAATACTTAGTCGATGAGGAAACATTCATAATATGTTAGGGGTTGGGGGGCATACAAATTAAGGAGTGATCTAACAACGTATTTATGCGTTCTTAAAACAATGGATTCACAGGGTTGACTAAGAGAAAAAGAAAAATAAGAATTGCAGTTAGACAGAAACTTTCTATTAAAGTGAAAGTAGAGGAAAAGGTTCTAGGTGTAAGGGTGGAGGATCCTGGCATAAAAAACTTTTTAATACAGCCAAAACTCTTAAATTTCGTCAAAATTCTATCTTTTGATCGTCACTGGTTTTCAGATTAAGCTTGGGGTGGAATGATAAGGGTAAAAAATGCCATAGCCAAAAAGTTTTTGATACATAAATTAGCGAATATTTGTTTTGGAAAAAGAATAAAATGGCAGGGTGAGTCATAAGTCTTCACGCAGATGGACTCTATTCTTCCTCATTTACAGGAAGGTGAACCCGTTTGTCATAGCCACCGTTTTCACTCACTTGTATGGAGCCTTATGACGCAGCCTGAATATTAAAAATGAGGTAAATGAATACTCAATCGATGAATATTTATGGTATGATGGGGATGGGGGTATTTAAATTAGGGAGGGAACTCACCACGTGGTTATTGATTGTTAAAATGATTAAGAAACAGAATTTCGTGACCGGAAAAAAAATTTTTTGGACACCAACTTTCGATTAAATTGAAAGGAGAGGAAAAGGGCCAGGTGTAGGGGTGGAGGAGCCTGGCATAAATAATGTTTTAATACATCCAAAATTCCTAAAGGTCACCAAAATCCTGTCACTTTTTACGTTAGCGGCATAAATAAGAGATCTCCACTTTACACTGCATAGCAATAGGTCAACAACGGGAGTCTATGAATTAAAAAAAGGAGTAACACTCAATAAACAGTTATTAGCAATTAATTATTTTAGTAGAAACAACCCGCACTTAATTATAGTTAACTTCACAGCCGATGGATGATGAGTTCTTATTCCGAAACAGTTAGCCATTTTTAATGGTGGCACAGTTTCACAGATGAGGTATCAATACTGTTCGGTAAGGGTGGGAGAACAGGTCTTAATCCCAGCATATCGAAATCTAGAATTAGAAAACCAGGTACAAATTACAAATTTAAGGGGAAAACGGTGAAATAAGATGTAGAGGCAAAAGTCAGTGCTAGTGCTCGTTGTAATGAATGTCAGATGATTGTTTGAAAATTCCATTTTTACGAGGAACTTATGCTAGCTGGTTGGTTGGTTTGTGTTTAATGGCACAAGGTCCAAAAAGGACATACTGCGCCAGACAATGAGTTAAGACCATAAATGATGTATTCAGGTAAAGCGTGTCACGAAACTTAGTAAAAGCTAAAATGTAAAGACTAAATGATGAAAAGTGAAAGAAAGTAAAAAGTCGATAGTGTTGAAGGTAGATAAAAAGTGTTAATGGAGGATAAAAGTTGAAACAAAGGCATCTGGATGGGGCCTCCCATCCAGATACCAGTCAGACAAAATTGGACACTTCACATTGAATAAAAGATTTTGGTACGTCTAAGAAATGCAAACAAATTTCGATGGGGGGTTTCACCCAAAATATCGTCCAGTTTGGGATGAGAACAGTTAAAAAGTATTTGGTAGAAACTATTAAAAGCAGAGCAAGAGGTTAAAAGATGATGTATGCTAAGATGAGTATGACAATGTGGGCATTCAGGAGGGGGTTCACCCAAAAGGAGGTACTTATGAGTTAGCCTCGTGTGGCCAATCCGAAGACGAGTGAGAGTGACATCGTTTTTACGGTATGGTTGAGTGGACCAGTGGGTGAGAGCTGGCCGGATAGAGTGAAGTTTGTTTTGTGTTTCACAGTCCCATATGTCATTCCAAGTGCCTTTTGTTAGGGAAGAGATGCCAGACTTTATGTCAGTATAGGGCAGATCACGGTTATATGGGACGGTAGAATGCCTTGCCAAAGAATCGGCTTTTTCGTTTCCGGGAATCCCAATATGGCTAGGTACCCAGCAGTAGAGGATGTTGTATCCACGGTTCATGAGTCTCTTGTGCATGCATAGGACTTTTAAAATATAACTATGAGTGAGGGAGGCAGATTTCAGATTCTCTAATACACTTAATGAGTCAGAGTAGATGATGAAATGTTTGATATTTGTTCTCGAGATGTAAAGAAGGCTTTCATAAATAGCTATTAATTCGGCTGTAAATATGGAGCAAAATGAAGGTAGGGTGTAGTTGTAAGAATGATTTCGATGTACATAAGCAAAGCCAACGTGATTAAGAGATTTTGAGCCGTCAGTATATAGTTTGTCGAAGTTTCTATATTTGCTTTTATGGTCTAGAAATAACTGTTGGTATATTATGGGGTCAGTGTTTGGTTTTGTGAAGCCTTCGAATGGTTGTAGGTAGGAAATCTGTAATTTAGTCCATGGCGGCACTTCATGAAATGAACAAGTAGATGCATTAACATCCTCCAATTGGGTACCGACTACACTCCTACGGATTCTAAGTCCGAAGGGGGGAGTGCAGGAAGGGCGATTTTCATAAAACTGGTCCAATTGGGTGTCTATTAGAGAATCCTTTAAGGGATGTGAAGAATGAGAAAGGATGCGATAATAGGTATTTAATGATAATTTATGACGTATGAGAGTGAGAGATGGTTCATGACAGGTGACGTAAAGGCTATGTACAGGCGATGTCCTAAAAGCTCCAGAGCATATGCGTAGTGCAGTATGATGCACAGTGTCAAGTTTTTTTAGTGCTGATTTAGAAGCCGATCCATAAACGCAGCTTGCATAATCAATTTTGGATCGAATGACGGCACGGTAGATCCGCAAGAGCGCATCACGGTCTGCCCCCCAAGAGGTATTGGTTAAAACCTTTAAAATGTTAAGTTTTTTCTCGCATTTATTGCGGATGTCTGAGATATGTTTAGCAAATGTAAGTTTCTTGTCAAAATTTAAACCTAAAAATTTGATAGAATCCTTGACAGCAATATTGGCATGGTCCAGATAAAGTTCCGGATCTGGGTGGATCCCGCGCTTCCGGCAAAAATGGGTACAAACTGTTTTCTCTGCTGATATTTTAAACCCATTTCTGTCACACCACTTTAAGATGCGGTTGATGGCATTCTGAAGCTGGCGTTCTATCAGGCGCATGTCCTTTCCCTGACAGGAGATTTGCAGGTCGTCTACATAAAGACTACCGTAAACAGTCGAGGGCAGTTGTTCCAGGATGTTGTTAATTTTTATTGAGAAGAGGGTGACACTAAGAACGGAGCCCTGTGGAACACCCTCCTCTTGAACAAAGTTATTAGATAGCATGCCATTAATCCGCACCCGGAAATATCGGAGTGACAGAAAGTTTTTTATAAAAGTGGGTAGGTTGCCTCGAAGTCCTATATTATGAAGATCCAAGAGGATCCCGTACCTCCACGTTCGGTCATATGCCTTTTCAATATCAAAAAACACAGAGACTAAGTGGTTCTTCCGTAAGAAGGCATTACGAATTTGGGTCTCTAATTTTAATATGTTATCTATGGTGGATCTACCCTTCCGGAAGCCACTCTGGAAGGGATGTATATGGTTCCCTGTTTCTAAAATGTAAACAAGCCGGGTATTGATAATTTTCTCCATTAATTTACATAAGCAACTAGTAAGGGCTATGGGTCGGTAGTTATTAGGGTTAGATGTATCTTTTCCTGGTTTAGGAAAGGGAATAACTATTGCATTTCTCCAAGAGGTGGGAAAGGTTTGTTCGTTCCATATTCTATTGTACAATTTCAAAAGGTTGAGTAAAGATGCATGGGATAAGTGTTTCAGCATTTCATAAGTAATACCATCGGGACCTGGGGATGTGTTTGAGGACTGTTTTAAGTGTTTGGTGAGTTCATGGATGGTAAGGTCGCTATTGTATGTGAAGTGTGAGGAGGTTTTGAAATTTATTTTTTGTCGTTCTGCTTGTTGTTTATATGGAAGGAAAGAATTTGAGTAGGAGGTACTGCATGAGATGGAAGAGAGAGATTCACCAATACTATTTGCGATTTCTTTTGTTTCGGATATAATGCTGTTATTTATGGATAGACAGGAAATAGACTGATTAGTATAAATACCCATGGCTCTTTTTGTTTTCGTCCATAGTTCCTTACTAGAAGTAGAGGCTGTAATGCTGGAGATATATTTGATCCAGGATTCTCTTTGACACTGACGCCGGACTCTACGTGCATAAGCTTTAGCTTGCTTAAAGTGGATGAGATTTTCGGTGGTGGGGAACCGCCGAAAATTGCTCCAGGCTTTCTGCTGCTTCTTTTTAGCAAGGGTGCATTGTTCATTCCACCACGGTTTTTTATTGCGTCGAGGTCTGATGCCTGATTTAGGAATACTGGCATCAGCGGCTTGGATGATGATTGAAGTAACGTTTAGTACAACCTCGTCTATGGGGCCTTCAACAACATCAGAGGTGATGGCAGACAGGGAAGTGAAGGTGAACCAATCTGCCTTATCATGAATGTATCTAGGTACTGAAGTATGTTGGGGGTTGTGGTACAGAGGTGACAGAAGAATCGGAAAATGATCACTGTTGTGGAGATCGCTGGATACAGAAAAATTATATGTTGGGAGAAGTGATGGAGAACAGATTGCAAGGTCTATTGCATGGAAAGTTTTAGTTGGATAGTGAAAGTAAGTATTGTCACCATTATTCATGCAGCAAAGGGAGAAGTCAGAGAGAAGTTCTTCGATTTGAAGGCCTCTATTGTTGGTGTCCTTGCTACCCCACAAGGGACTATGAGCATTCATGTCACCAAGGAGGATGAAAGGAGGAGGAAGTTGCTGAATGAGACTATTGAGGGATGTTTGGCTTATGGCTTCACTAGGAGGGAGGTATATACAGCAGACAGTTGTGAGTTGTTTTAATTGAATACGAGTGGCAACTGCTTGGAGATTTGTGTTAAGATTGACCCTAGTGTGAGGATAACTATTGTTAATTAATAGGGCAACTCCACCTGTGGCCCTATCATTGAGCTCATTGTCCTTGCGAAGGACAGTGTAATTATGGATTTTAGTATGTCTATTGGTTTTGAGAAAGGTTTCCTGAAGGGCAAAGCCAGCGGGGTTATGATCATAAATCAGCGTTTTGAGGTCATCGTTTTTATTAAGGAAACCGTGGCAGTTCCAAGACAGCAGCAGAGCCATTATCAAGTTGTGTTTGGGATGATGCTCATCTTGCTCCGAACCCCCGTAGGCTTGAGAGGGGTGCTAGGGATCTCGTCATCATCCATGGGAAGATCTGACATTTCAGAGTCGGAGGGGTCCAAATGTAGGATAGTATCGTCTATAGGGCGTTGTGGAGGAACGTGTTTGATTTTGGGTTTATTGTACTTTGATCTGTAGACCGAAGACTTTTTTATTTGTGGTCGGGTTGAGGTAACATTTTGAGAGTTTTTCTTTGATATATGTTTTTGTGGAGCCGTGGAGGATTTATTTTGATTAGAGATGGATTGTTTAGGTATTTGGGCTGTTGCAGAAGGAGAGGAGACAGGTACGGATTTTGGTAATTCGGTTTGAGTTGCTATTGTTTTAGTTGATTTTGTTACAGCTGCATAAGATAAACCAGGTTTTGGTATCCGGCTTTCTATTATCTTACGGGCTTCCGGATATGAGAGTCTTTGAGAGGCACGTAGGGACTGAATTTCTTTTTCAAACGCCCATTTCGGGCAAGATCTGGAGTATGAAGGATGTTCCTCTTTACAGTTTACACATTTTGGAGTTGCAGAGCAGGACTCACTGTCGTGGTCAGAAGCACCACAGCGAGCACAGGCAGGTGACCCACGACAGGAGGTTTTAGTATGGCCGAACTTTTGACACTGGAAGCAACGGATTGGATTTGGTACATATGGTCTCACGGGGCATAATAAATAGCCGGCTTTAATATGAGATGGAATAGTGGGTGACTGAAAAGTTAAGATAATATGTTTAGTTTTGATTATTTGATTATTGCGTCGAATAGTGATTCGACGAACGGCACTTACTTTGTCATCTGTTAGGTTTTCTAATATTTCAGCTTCAGAGCAGTGTAAAAGTTCGGGTTCCGATACGACCCCTCGTGAGATGTTTAAGGATGTATGGGGGGTCACTGTAACAGTTTTTAGGCCGAAGTTTTTAATTTTCATTATTTTGGAAGCTTGTCTATTGTTTGATACTTCTACTAACAGGTCTCCAGATCTTAATTTTTTTACTTTTTTTACTTCTCCTACATTGTCGGTGATACATTTATGTATTAAAAAAGGGGATGTTTCATTAAAATTACCTTCAACGTAGTGAACGATGAAGAATCGAGCGTTCATGTGTGCTAATTGTGAATCGATGTTTTCATTACAAGTTGACAGCGGAGCATTGACGATAGACGAAGAATTTTTCGTATCCATGTTGGGGAAGATTGAAATTCGGACCCGACCGCACCACCCACCACGGAGCCCAACGAGGGGATGTGCAATTGCACACCAGTGCTAGTCGGGTCTATACGCGCACAGTACATCCCTTAGGCAGCATCCACCCTTTACGACGTGCCCAGTAGATGTCCGATTGCTTGATCCCTAGCAGTTGATCGAAATCAGTACCACCAGCCGATTGATACACAGGGGAACGCTGTGTACCTCCCGTTTACCGGAAGCCGAGGCCAAAGCAATGTGTTGGAGAAGACCCCTCAATTACCAGGATCCCCATTTCCGGGGACACGGGTCTCCACGCACGGCAAACACGTGGGCAGTTTTCCGCCAATAGAAGCTGATGGCACAGAGTGGCCACAGCTTCTGAAGGGGGGCCCTCACTTCCTGAGAAGAAACTACGCCGAGGGGGAAAGTGAAGGATAAAGCTAAGGAGAGGGGAGGGTAGAGGAAAGAGAAGCGAAGGATCGCTGGGGCCCCGGGATTGCGACACCCGTGAAAACCTAAAGAAGGTCTTCCCCCTGAGGGGACTTATGCTAGCTGATGCTCGACTGAAAAAAATGTATTTGGCTTTTTAAAATTCCCCAAAATTATATTTTCGACCCCTTTTTGGTCGCGGAATCTGGAATTCCGTCATTAAAGAATCTCATCCAATGTAGAGACTACCTATTGGACGAATATTGCGTCTGATTTGCACGTAACTTCAGCACGAATACATCTATTTCGATGATTTTTTAAAGATACATATTTTAATTTGGAAGGATGAACAGCTCAAATACTAGAATGTTTTTGTAATCTTAAGGCATTAGAAACGTTTTCATTTAATAAAGAAATCACGAATAGACGGCACTTTTGCCACTGACAGGATTTTAGGCTCGTCGTACCAATAGCACATAGATCGCATGTAAAAAGAGTTCAATCCCAACGGAAGAGCCGGCCAAAATCTTTTTTTTTTCCCGTATTTTTGAGTTTTTCCTTATCTTTTTATATAAGGGTCCTGCATTTTATGTCGGAAACCCCAGTTTTTTTTGCAAGAAAACAGTTCAAATAGGTATTAAATACGCAAACACCGTGTTTCTTTGACGGCACTTAGCTCATCTATGACCCGTCTTCGAAATTCGTATATTTTGTAGCTATTCAGGCATTTTCAGTCTTCATTCGATTTGCAAGTACTTACAGATTGGACTCTTTCAAATCGGCACGTCTTTCAGAAAATGACGATACATTTAGATTCCATTTGGCTTTTCAAAGTTGGATGATTGTGGCCAGCTCTTCCTGTTGATGGAGGGGGGAATCCCCTCCGAACGAGGTCCCACCTTATCGCGGTGGAGGGGTTTGATAGCCTCCACCCTGCCCAGAGGCTGTCTTGATTCGCATCGCAGTTTTTGTTGAATCGTGCTCAGTGCAGAGGTAAGGAGAGGAGTTCTCGCCCTTTAAAGTAGCGCAGTCCAGTGATGCCATATTAATCGGACGCAGTGGGTGCTTAAGGCTGCATTTAAGAACGAAGACCGATGCTGAATTCCTGGGGTGGAGGCTATACCAAGAGGGCCTCAACAAGGACTTATTACTTACCGAACAGGTACCATGAAAGGAAAGTATTGTCATCACGAAAAAATTCGACTTTGGAATTTTGATAGATCGGCACGCTTTGTGGTCTTCTGAATTCATTTGCTCTAATTTTACGGTCCTGCATTTACGTATGTGTGTATGTACGATTCCTGAACATTTTTATCGATGCGATAAAAATTCTGTACCTTTTTCTGACGTAATTTTTTTAACTTATTGCGCGTGCTCTTGATTCACCTCTAAGGAATAAAAGCCAAGGTCAGTGTTTCTTGGGGCACCCTGATATATATATATATATATATATGGAATGATCGGGGAAGAGTGACGGAAGTAAAACGACACCACTCTTTGTGTGTATGTGTGTGCGGGCATCAAATTCCGCCACGCTGGCTTGCTCCCAGAAGTGAGTGTTTGAAGTATGCATATAGAAATGAATTTATGTTTAGAGTTAAAAACTCATAACCGCCCCAGTCTGGCAAACTCCTTGGTGTAGAGAGCTGGTTACATCTGCAGCGATCTAAATGAACGGTGGTCCGCTGGTCCTCGGCCATAAAAATGGACAACGAACCAGCACAATACTAATTTTAGTCATTCTCTATAAACTTGACTGGTTCGACGGACTATCCAAAGCTAGTATTCTTCTGGTCCGTTGTGTATTTTTGTGGTCTGGGAACAACGGAACATAGTTAGTTTCTAGCCCTGCTTACTGACACTTTCCAGTCACGATCAGCACAGCCATTCCATACAGAGAAACACGATCTTATTATCCTGTAACCTTATAAATTATTGGAAATGATCTGTATAAGTCCCGAGCAGCAATGGGTGGGTTGCAAACGGACCCCGAATATTTCTAAAATAAATAAAAAATCGTGCAATTTTGGTACATAAGTCTAAATGCTACAATGCTACAACTAATTATGCCTGGGGTGTGAAATATTGAGAGACGTTTCTTCAGATACGCAACTGTACAGTGGAATAAGTGATAAACCTGTATCACTTACGAAACTTGGAATTTTGTAAACGGCGCCGTTGTTGTGTTATTTATTCCAGTGTGTCGTGAGCTTACGAAGAGTCACCCTGAATTTTTCTGAAAGTCTCCTGGAAGGAGTTCATTATTTTCCGAACTTGTAAGGAAAGCATTGTACTTATGAAAACATTCGACTTCGAGATTTTGATGTATTGACAGGTTTTGGAGTCTGCTGAATCCATATAGGCTGTTTTTGTGAGATGTATGTATGTGTGTGGTGCCCGTGTGTGGGAGAGTGAACACGTTAGCTCCTAAACGGTGCATTCGAAAGAGCTCCAATTGGGTACATTTATTACAGACCACCGTCGCACGAACTATATTGATTTTGGCGTGTAGGACTTAAAGTTTATTTACATTGATGCAAAAAAGATTTCTTTAACATTATGGCCTATAGACGGAAATTCTTAAAAGTAGGCTAGAGCAGAGATGCATTCGATTGAACGAAAATTGGGTACCTATAAATAGGTCACAGTCGCATAATCTGCATAGTTTTTGGGTGCATGTAGATCCAATAGCTTACTCACGGGGTCGCAAAAAGTAATTCTTATACGTTACGGCGTGAAAGCGCAAATCTTTTAAAATGTGCTAGTGCCTAAAGGGGGCATTCGAATGACTTCAAACTGGGTACATGTATCATAATGCGACCGTCCCTGGTTGGTTGGTTGGTTTTTTTGGCACAAGGTCCAGAAAGGACATACTCCGCCAGACAAAAGGTTAAGCCATATACAGAAGTGTTCGGGTAAGGGGTGTCATAAAAACCTAGTAGAAGCTAAAACGTAAAGGTGTAAATTGAGACAAGTAAAATTCAAAAAGTGGTAAAGTAGATAAAAGGGGTAAAAGAAAGACATCTGGATGGGGGCTCCCATCCAGATACCGGTCAGATAAAAGTGTACATTTCAAATAGAATAAAAGATGTTTGTGCATCGGAGAAAGGCAAACAAGTTACGGTGTGGGGTTTCACCCAATATGTCGTCAAGTTTGGGATAAGAGCAGTTAAAAAGTTTTTTGTAAAAATCATTAAAATCAGTGCATGAGGTTAAAAGATGACGAATGGTGAGATAAGTGTGACAATGGGGGCACTCCGGAGCTGGTTCACCCAGGAGTAAGTGCTTATGGGTGAGTCTTGTGTGGCCTATGCGGAGACGTGTCAAAATGACATCTAGTCTTCGATAGGGGTGCGGTGACCAATATGCGAGAGCTGGGTGAATAGAATGAAGTTTGTTTCCGGTTTGATTGCCCCAATTATCCGTCCAGATGCCTTTTACTATGCGACAAATGCAAGACTTTATGTCGCTATAGGGTAGATTGCCAATGTATGGGCGGGTTGCATGTCTGGCAAGTGTGTCTGCCTTCTCGTTCCCAGCGATCCCCGTATTGCTCGGTACCCAACAGAGGAGGATGTTGTACCCACGGTTTATAAGTTGTTCATGCTTCTGTAAAACCCTGATGATATAGGAATGTGTTAATGAGCCGGATTTCAGATTTTCAAGGACACTAAGAGAGTCTGAGTATATGATAAATTTCTTTGTGTTCATTCTGGAGATATACAGGAGGCTTTCATATATGGCAAGTAATTCGGCAGTAAAGATGGAGCAAAAATGAGGTAGAGTATAGCTACAGGTATGATTATGAGCCACGAAGGCAAAACCGACGTGATTTCCACTTTTGGATCCATCAGTGTATAGTTTTTCATATTGTTCATATTTGTTGTTGTGGTCAGAGAACAACTGTTGGTAGATTTTAGGATCTGTATCCTGTTTTGCAAAGCCCTTGAAAGGTTGTAGGTAAGATATCTGCAATATGTTCCATGGTGGGATATCATGAAAAGAGCATGCAGAGACATTTACATGCACAATGGGGCATTACATCCTCCAGTCCTCCAGACATTTACATCCTCCAGTTGGGTACCGACAAGACTCCTACGAATCCTTAGCCCAAAGGGAGGAGTACATATGGGACGATTCGCATAAAAGCGGTCTAGATGAGTATCTATGAAAGAGTTCTTTAATGGGTGTGAGGGATGAGAAAGAATACGGAAATAAGTATTTAATGATAGCTGATGACGGGTGAGGGTGAGAGATGGCTCGTGGCAAGTGACGTAAAGACTATGTGAAGGTGAAGTTCTAAAAGCACCAGAGCAAATGCGTAGTGCAGTATGATGCACCGTGTCAAGTTTTTTTAATACTGATCTAGAAGTCGATCCATAAATACCGCATGCGTAGTCCATTTTGGAGCGGATGACGGCACGGTAGATACGCAGGAGAGCGTTGCGGTCTGCTCCCCAAGAGGTGTTAGTTAAAACCTTTAACAAGTTAAGTTTTTTCTCGCATTTACTGCGGATGTCAGAAACATGTTTGGCAAAAGTAAGTTTTCTGTCAAGAGTTATTCCTAAAAATTTAGCAGAATCCTTGAGAACAATATTACTGTGACCCAGGTGAAGTTCTAGATCCGGATGTATCCCACGCTTCCGGCAAAAATGGGTACAGATTGTTTTTTCAGCAGAAATGGTAAAGCTATTTGTGTTACACCATTTTAGGATACGGTTAATCGAATTTTGAAGCTGCCGTTCGATGAGGCGCATATCTTTACCCTGGCAGGAGCTTTGAAGATCATCTACATATAGGCTGCCATTGACGGTTGGAGGCAATTGGTTAAGAATATTATTGATTTTTATAGAGAAGAGGGTGACGCTAAGTACGGAGCCCTGAGGAACACCCTCGTCTTGGATGAAATTATCAGATAGAGTACCATTGATGCTGACACGGAAGTTTCTGAGGGATAAAAAGTTTTTTATAAAAGTTGGTAGATTGCCACGAAAGCCTATATTATAGAGGTCTTGGAGTATGCCGTACCTCCATGTGCGGTCATATGCCTTTTCGATGTCGAAGAACACTGATACTAAGTGATTCTTCCTAAGGAAGGCATTACGAATTTGCGTCTCTAAGTTTAAAATATTATCAATTGTGGACCTGCCTTTGCGGAAGCCACTCTGAAAGGGATGTATATGGTCCCCAGTTTCTAAAATGTAAACAAGGCGGGTATTAACCATTTTTTCTATTAATTTACACAGACAACTAGTAAGGGCTATGGGACGGTAGTTACTAGGGTTAGAGGTATCTTTCCCAGGTTTTGGGAAGGGAATAACTATTGCATTGCTCCAGGCAGAGGGAAAGGTTTGTTCGTTCCAGATTCTATTGTATAATTGTAAGAGGTGAAGTAGGGAGTCATGGGATAAGTGTTTCAGCATTTCATAAGTTATACCATCAGGACCAGGAGAGGTGTTTGAAGACTCTCTTAAGTATTTGGTGATTTCATTGAAGTTAAATTCGCTATTGTAGGAGAGGTGTGAGGAGGTTTTGAAATTTATTTTTTGCCGTTCAGATCTTTGCTTATATGAAAGAAAGGGGTTTGAGAAGGAGGTACTGCAAGAGATAGAGGCCAGAGTATGACCGATAATATTTGCTATTTCTTTTGTATCAGACATTATATTGTTATTAATGGACAGACAGGATATTGGAGAGTTATTATAGATTCCCATGGCTCTTTTAGTTTTCATCCATAGCTCCTTACTAGAAGTTGAGGTTGTTATGCTGGAGACATATTGCATCCAGGATTGTCTTTGACTCTGCCGCCTTATTTTCCTCGCATAGGCTTTTGCTTTCTTAAAAATAAGGAGGTTTTCGGTGGTAGGGTACCGCCGGAAAATGCTCCAGGCTTTCTTCTGCTGCTTTTTTGCTTTAGTGCAGGTTTCATTCCACCACGGTTTTTTGTTTTTTCGTAGAGAGTTGCTACACTTTGGAATTGCTGCATCAGCAGCTTTGATAATGATATGAGTAATTTTTTCCACAGCTTCGTCAATAGTGCCTTCAATGTCTTCAGGTGATATGGCAGACAGCTTAGAGAAGGTTTCCCAATCTGCTTTATCATGTATGTAGCGGGAGATGAACAAGTTACAGCTAGGAATTTGATATGTAGGTGAAAGTATTATCGGAAAATGATCACTATTGTGTAGGTCACCAGAAACAGAGAAGTTGTACAGCGGCAGAATGGAGGGAGAGCATATTGCAATATCTATGGCATGGAAGGATTTAGTTGGATAGTGGAAGTAAGTGTTGTCGCCATTATTCATAATGCATAAGGAAGAATCTGTTATTAATTGTTCAATCTGTTGTCCTCTATTGTTAGTATCTTTACTTCCCCACAAAGGACTATGGGCATTCATGTCCCCTAGGATTATGAAAGGGGGAGGAAGTTGCTGGACCAAGTTATTGAGCTGGGTTTGGGTAATTGTTTCGTTTGGTGGAAGGTAAATATTGCAGATGGTAGTAAGGTATTTGAGGTGGATTCTAATGGCGACAGCCTGCATATTTGTAACGAGATTAAGTATATGATGGGGATATTGATTATTTATTAAAAGGGCAACACCACCGGAAGCCCTTTCCCCAAGCTCATAGTCTTTTCTCAGGATGTTGTAGTTGTGAATGCGTGTTTGTTTATTAGTTTTGAGATACGTTTCCTGAAGGGCCAAACAAGCGGGATTATGATCATAAATGAGAGTTTTAAGGTCATCAACTTTATTTGAAAAACCGTGGCAGTTCCATGAAAGCAGCAGAGCCATCATCAAGTGATGTTAGGAATGATGGCCATCTTGCTCTGAATCCCCGTTGGTTTAAGTGGGGTACTGGGTATGTTGTCATCATCCATAATATTGTCAGAGATGTCGGATTCAGAAGGATCCAAGTTTAATATTGCGTCATCAATGGGTCGTTGTGGAAGGATGCGTTTTAGTCTAGCTTTATTGTATTTTGACCTGTAAGCTGCACTTTTTTTAATTGATGGTTTATTCTGGGTGGAGGTGTTGCTTTGGGCCATTTTCTTGGGTGTGGTCTTTTTAGGAGAAATGAAAGAAGTTTTTTGAGTAGAGTTTGACTTTTTTGCATTTTGATTAGAAGTAGATGGAGAGACAGGTATGGATTTCGGTGGATCGGTTTGGATAGCAATTGATTGAACAGTTTTTACTGCTGTAGCATAGGATTGACCAGGTTTAGGAGTGCGGGAGGCTATTATTTTTCGCGCTTCCGGGTAGGACAGTCCTTGTGTGGCACGCAAGGACTGTATTTCTTTTTCATAGGTCCATTTTGGACATGAACGGGAGTAAGAAGGATGATCCTGTTTACAGTTAATACATTTAGGTGGGGCAGAGCAAGTATCACTGTCGTGGCCAGACGTACCACAACGGGCACATACTGGGGAACCACGGCAGGAGGTTTTTGTGTGACCGAACTTTTGGCATTGAAAACAACGGGTTGGATTGGGTATGTATGTTCTGACAGGGCATGAAAGGTAGCCTGCTTTTATATGGGATGGGAGATTAGGAGATTGAAAAGTCAAGATTATGTGTTTGGTGTCTATTATTTGGTTATTGCGTTTTATAGTAATTCTGCGAACTGCACTAACATTTTGAGATTTCAGATTTTCTAGGATTTCTGCCTCAGAACAGTGTAAGAGGTCAGGTTCTGATATGACGCCTCTGGATGAGTTAAGTGTGGTATGGGGTGAGACAGTGACAGATTTTAGGCCGATAGTTTTTAATTTCATAATGTTGTTTGCCTGTGTGCTATTGGTTACTTCCACTAAGAGGTCTCCTGATCGAATTTTTTTAATTTTTGCTACTTCTCCAACGTTAGCAGTTATGGACTTGTGTATTAGGAAAGGGGATGCTTGGCTGAAGTTCCCTTCCTGACATTTCACTAGGAAAAATTTTGCATTAATACCTCCCTGAGTAAGAGAGTTCGGAGCGTTGACGTTTGACAAAGAAAATGTCGTATCCATGTTGGGGATTGGGAGTTTCGGACCCGACCGCACCACCCACCACGGAGCCCAACAAGGGGATGCACAAGCGTGCACCAGTGCTAGCCGGGTCTATACGCGCACAGTACATCCCTTAGGCAGCGTCCACCCTTAACGACGTGCCCAGTAGATGTCCGTTTGCTTGATCCCTAGCAGTTGACCGAAATCAGTACCACCAGCCGGTTGATGCACAGGGGAACGCTGTGCACCTCCCGTTTACCCGAAGCCGAGGCCAAAGCAATGTGTTGGAGAAAGTACCCCTCAATTACCAGGATCCCCATTTCCGGGGACACGGGTCTCCACGCACGGCAAACACGTGGGCAGTTTAACCGCCAGTAGAAGCTGACAGCACAGAGCGACCGCAGCTTCTAAAGGGGGGCCCTCACCTCCAAGGAGGAAACTACACTGAGGGAGAAAGCGAAGGAGAAAGCAAAGTAGAGAGGAGGGTAAACAAAAGAGGAGTGAAGGATCGCTGGGGCCCCGGGATTGCGACACCCGTGAAAACCTAAAGAAGGTCTTCCCCCTGAGGGGGCGACCGTCCCAGAACCTGCATAGATTTTGTTGTGTATAGGACTTATAGTATTTTTGCAGGGCAGCCAGTGAGTGTTCTTTTACACTATGCCTATGGACGTAAATTCTTGAAAGAGCGCTAACGTCTATAGGTGCATTCGATTGAGCTCAAATTGGGTATGTATATTATAGGTCACGGTCTCATGTTCCGTATAGATTTTGGTGTGTGTAGAGCTGATAGTTTGCTCAGCTTGCAAAAGGTAATGCATGCTGAACAAACTATCAGTTCGCCAAAGTCTTGCACATCAGGCTTGCAAATGTAATTCTTATACGTTACGGCGTAAGGGCGCAAATCACTTAAAGTGAGTGGGTGTCTAAATGATGTATGGGCAACATCCGGCTCACGGGCTAGATCTGGGCAGCCACGGTTTTCCATCCGGCCCGCGGAACATGACAAAACTCCATATAAGCCATTCAATTCCCTATTATAATCCCCCGTTTTCGTTGCGTTTTTCGATAGGATAACCAGATAGTGCAGGGGGTCGATAAAATATTGTAAGTGGCCAAAGTTCGCAATTTTGGATGATGTATCTATCGGCAAGCTTTGGTGTCAAACAGTAAGTCCCCCAAAACTGAACCAAGCGGGGCGATGTCTTCCCAGTTGGATGAGCTGCGCATAATTTCAAATTTTTACATTCAGTAGTTTAATTTATAGTAAATAAAGTGTGTTATTTTTCTGAGTAGAGGAACCCTATATAAATTTATTAAGTGACAATTTTTTGAAAATTGCGTAAACTCAACGTCCATTAGATTTCTTTTGTGCAAAAACAGTAAAAGATAGCGGTATTAAAAAAACATCCAATTTTGAAGCCAATAGCTTATTCCTCTCCTCCCCCCCACTTCCAGTTTATTTTCCCTTTTCACTCTGATTTTCTAAGAATTTTCCTTCCGAATGACAACTTCTTTTTTTCTGTGTGTCCTTTTGTTTACATTTCTCCCTTTCCTTCCTTCCTGCCTCGTGTCGGACGGTGTTTTTGAAGTCGAAGAAGGACCTACCTCTTGTACCACCCGAAACAACCTCTACCTCTTGTACCACCCCAAACACCCGCATAAATAGCCTTATTAAAATTCCATCCATTGCATGGCTTCTGCATGTATAGGCACTTCTAAAATAATATACTAGTCTTTCCAAAATGATACATTTTTAAAAAAATATTATACCGAACCATTTGTTAATATTATGTACACTCCATTGTTTTGACTCTCGTAGATGACCACTTTCCAGGTGAGATTTTGAATACCTGTAGCTTAATTATGAAAAAAACCCCCCAGATAATTGGACTGATTTATATTCACAGTACGGAGTCTCTCGGGAATAGCGTTGTAATCATTTGACTTATGAAATGAAGTCTAAATTCGCATTATTTTTAGCTAGGACGATACTCTTTTATATCTGTCCAGCTATCAGATGTTTGCGGATACTTACATCGCTGGAGGCACCCTTTTCCCTTTAACCCTTTAAGGCGCAGTGATCCCGCTCTGGGAACACCCAACTCTAACGTTTTGACTGTTGCCAGTCACGAAGAATAGATTGGATTTCTATAAAAATAGTTGCGGGTGACATAGCTCCACGAGAATTCTTTACTTTTTAGCCGTTATTTCCCGTAAAAGAATGGTCACGATCATTTTTAACAGCACTGACATCTGCTGAAAAATGGAAGTACGAGAGAACAGATGGATAGATTGCCCAATGCTGGAAAAAGGGCAGCCGTTGCCATCGCTCGACTTAACTACCAGCAAGATGGCGGACGATCGAAACGTTCATCGTGTGCCACAGATCTAGAGACCCTTTTTTGACGACAGCTGGCTGTGCTCGCGCACAGCCAGCTGTCGTCAAAAAAGTCGTCGGCTGCCCTTTTTCCAGCATTGGGAAATGGTTGCGCCTCAAAGGGTTAAGGCTCGGTCACTGAATGGAGTCTCGAGCGCATTTTAAACCCTGGATTGCTAATCCTTTGAAAATCTCACAACTGTCACCCATTAGTCTTCATGACGAAGTGTGCATATGCTTAAACCTTTGAGGCGCAACCCTTTCCCAATGCTGGAAAAAAGGGCAGCCGTTGCCATCGCTCGACTTAACACAGCCAGCTGCGTCCAAAAAGGGTTTCTCGATCTGTGGCACGCAATGAACGTTTCAATCGTCCGCCCTCTTGCTGGTCGTTCAGTCGAGCGATGGCCACGGGTGCCCTTTTTTTCAGCACTGGGCAATCTATCTAGTTGTTCTCGCATTCTTCCATTTTTCAGCCGCTGTCAGTGCTGTTCAAAAGAATCGTGACCCTTTTTTGACGGGAAATGCCGTGCTCAAAAGTAAAGGATTCTCGTGGAGCTATGTCCCCCGCTACTATTTTTTAGAGAATTCCAATCTATTCTTCGTGACTGGCAACAGTCCAAACGTCAGAGTTGGGTGTTTCCAGAGCGGGAATACTCTGCGTTAAAGGGTTAAAACGCGATTGAATAGCCGATGTAGCCCATAACCTTCTCCAGAGTCCCATCTAATATATCTAAACCAAAATTCATCCTAATCGATTCTGCGGTTTAGGCGTGTAAGCGTCATAAACAAACAAACAAACAAACTCACTTTCGCATTATAATATTAATTAGGATTTTTGCGTCAAAGCCTTTTAATGTAATTATATTTCTAACTCATTTTTAAACTCATGACGTCAAAATGACATCATTCTCAGTTGCAATATCTAACATTAATTAGTGACAGAAGAAGAAGGAAAAAAACTCGTTATTTTATTTTCTACGTCATCTGATGATCTGGATGGAAGTTTATTATTTCGGTCGTGGCGTAATTTTTTGTCAAAACTTGTTAACCTCATTAGGATTTTTAATGCATTTTTACACTCGTGACATCAAAATGACGTCAGTCTCACTTGAATTATTGAAGGTAATAAATAAATAAATCAAACTTCGTCAACTATGCTCACTAATGTGCTCAAATCGGATATTCGAATAGCTTTCTACCCTGAAAATTGCGAAAAATCGTAAAAAGGGAACGTGGGGATTTCCAGAATTTTAAAGCAGCCTACGGACTCTTCTATGTTGTTTTACGTGTATGTGCGAAATTTCAAGCCCATCGGTTGAACGGTGTGGGAGGAGTTCCCGGACGAACAAATAAACAGACAAACTTTCACATTTATAGAATAGATTCGAGTGTGGAACGCAGCTTATAAAGAAACTGCCTGAATTCTTCCCTGCCGCCACTACCTTATTTTAGTATGTGGTCAAAGATCGCGAGGCAGTGCACTATTCCTCGCCAGCTTTCTTGAACGTTCGATTTGTCTGTTTGTCCGCGCTACTAATTTTCGTCAATATGTATTGATTGTTACGACAGTTATATAGGTCACTGTATTGTACCTTAGTGCATACATTATATGCTCTAAGGTACCATGCAGTAACCTATGTAACTTTCGTATGTATCATCGATAGTAGGCCCTCACAGCCGGACGCCCGGATGCAGCGCACAGTTTTTGGCCCTCGAAATTTTAATGTAAATCGAAAAACAAAATTCATCCGTTATCTCGACTGAATAAGGTTTTGGTAAAGAGGACGGACATTATCAGCACTAGGGTGCTCTTTCACTCAATCCCAAATTTTTGTCTACGCGATCTTGTAGACAAGTTTTGTAGAGATGAACTATCACGGTGAAGATCTTTTCAAATGTGTTTACCCGATAACGTGGACGGGGGGGGGGCGGAAGGCGTTAGTACAATGCTGAAAGTCGCACGAGGTTTGTAATGTTCGATAATGGATCGCTCCATTTGGGGTCAAAACGCGACCATTTATTATAAATAGATTACGAGTATAGTTAGAAAACGCCTGGCGAGAATTGTAAAATAGTTTTAGTAGGCGATTTTAATATAGATTCCAATTCCGAAGAAGTGTTTTATGGAACAAAGAAAAACACGGCACACTCGTGGATTATGAGATACTTTCCAAACGGTATTGACAAAGGTGAAATAGAGTTGGAATATGCCTGGCGAAGATTGTAAAACAGTTTAAGTAAGTTATTTTAAGACAGATTTCGATACCAAATATGCGTTTTATGGTACGAGAAAGAGTAGATTCCTATTTTAACGCCCTCACTCTAGCCAACCTTAAATCCCCGCAATTTGGCGATCTTTGAAGTCATGGGTCTCTAGGAGTTATACACAAATTTCAACGGTGCCGAAAGAACTAGATGAAAACGAAAATGAACAAATGACCGATAAACGCACAACTATATGAAAACTAAAGTGAACAGAGTGATAAACGCACTAGTTAAGGAATTTGAAGGTGCTTAATTATTAAAGCTACATTCATTGGCAACCCAAAATAAATAACAGAATTCTGTACTTACAGATTGTTCCAAATCGCCATTTTAATTCAGAATTACGGTTGCCAGATGAATCAAAACATCGTCGTGGTCACTGCATCTGTTTAAAGATCTCACCTTAGTGAGAGTCGGGGGGAGGGGGGGGTTGGTTAAAGTAGGAATCAACCCAAAAAAGACAAATGCGGTATACTCATGGAATAGGATACACATTCGAAACAATAGTTAAAACGGTGAAGTATAGTTGTAATATACTTATCGAAGATTGTAAAATAGTTTCAGCAGGCGATTTTATGATAGATTTCGATTCCAAAGATGGCTTTTATGAAACAAGGGAGAAACATACGCCTCACTCATGAATAATGATACCCTTTCCAACTGAATGGAATAAGGAAAGAAAATACGGAAGACGCATGGATTATGATACGCTTTTTATGTATAGCACTTTGGTGCATATTTAAAATCTGAAAGTGTTTCAGATTTTCTTATGTTTTTTACATATTCTGCGACACAAAAGAAAAATTCCCAGCTACACCCGCGCGTCAAAGGAGTGTTTTTTCTCAGTCTGAGACTGATTCACGACCTCATGCTCCCTAGCGATGAGACGGACTCGGACGTGCTCGCCTACCACACGTTGGTTCCCCAGTTCGACCCCAAGTCTAGGAGTTTTGAAAAATGCAGTAAGTTGTTTCATATGATAATAGATGGCAGCACTAAAATTGAAAGGACGAAAAAGTCAAGACTGCGTAGCTCTGACGTCATACCTACCGACCACGCCCCCTACATTTTCCCGTATGCATCCCCAGATACTAATCAATGAGTGCACTTTTTGTGCACAATTTCGTTTTCACTTTTTATGCACAATTTAGTTTTCACTTTTTATGCACAAGCAGAGGTGCCGAATACGCTTGGATTTTGTACACTTTTTTTTTTTTACACTTTTTGTGCAAACTTTTTCTAGCTGGGAAACCCTGCTGTGTTCACAAACGTCGGAGATAAACGGAATGGGCGGTCCGAACTCATCCCTAGAAGAGGACATCGCGATGGGGCAGTGACGTTCTTCCGAGCTTGGCCCTGCGCAGTGTCAAGCGGGGCTGCTGAAGTTTGAAGCAAGCACTCCTGGCCATGCGACAAGCTGCACCACCTTCCCATAGCACACACTACGAACCAGAGGAGAAACATCCGTCCATTGACAACCCTCGCGTTCCTCCGACAAGCCTTCAACAAGCATACGACGGGGCACGCAACCCTTTCCCGTTGCCATCGCCCGGTTTAACGACCCTCGAGAAGGCGGTGGATCGAATCGTTCATCGCGTGCCACAGACCTATAGACCTAGACCCAAAAATGGGCCTCTCGATCTCAAGCCCTTTGAACGGTTCCTTTTTGATCTACCTCTCTAGATCTGTGGCACGCTAGGAACGATTCCATCGAACGATTATGAACGCTATGAACGATTCCCAGAACGATTCCGTCTTCTGCTTTCCTATTTTGCATTTATGAGTACTTAAAAGTGCACTCGCTCCTAAACGAGGCATTCGATAGAGGTCACCTATTGGGTACCTATATTAAACACCACCGTCGTACGACCGGTATTGATTTTGGTGTCTGTAGAACTTATAGATTTTTTGACAGGGCTGCCAAAAATATTTCTGAAACAGGACTGCCTTTACAGGAAAAAGCGACAGGTAGTAGGTCGCAGACGGAATAAAATATCGAAAGCCGCCCCGGTTGCCCTTTTGGATGATCTACCACCGAGTGAGGCGCCCAAAAATAAGTCCTCAAAAACGGAGCCTAGCTTGGCGATATCTACCCAATTTGGCTAGAAACTGGCTCATGCTACCATTTATGGACCTACCATAAAGGAGAAGTATAGTTAGAATGCGCTTGGCCGGCGGAGATTGCAAAATAGTTTCGGTAGACGATTTTAATATAGATTTCAAGTCCGCAAGAGTATTTCGTGGAACCAAGAAGCCCAATACGATATGCCCACGGATGACGGTACACTTTTAAAGCGAAATTTGGGAAAGTGAAGTCTAGTTAGAATAGAATCCCTGCGGTGTCACGCGGTGAGTGCACTGTGCTGCCGTAAGTCTCGGGTCCGAGACCCTGGTCTGGCCAGTTTGGCTCCGCCTTTCCTCCCTCGAGTGGTTCGATCCAACGAGTACCGAGCTTCCTCGGGAGTTCAAAATGGGGCACTTTGCGGCAGGCTGAGCGCCTGGCCGAGGAATCTGCTTCCGCGCCCAAGAATCCCTGGTCGTGAAAGCATGGTTGGACAGCGCAGGCCTTGGACGCGCAAGTGGGGTGTTACGCCCATGCTTCCCTTTTAATATGTATTCTTTTTTTACTCAGTAAAGAGAGTTAAAAACATATTTTAAAGATTTCAATCCTTTCACCGCCATCGTACATTGGCTAAAGTAAGAACTGGCGCGAAACTTTTTCTTTACTTTCTATCCCGAGTCCTTTCGCCCTTCCATTCTTCCTGTCCGTTTGGTCCAAGACCTGGGTGACATTCCTGATCGTTCCCATTTATTTCTGAAACATGAACCTTTTATAAGACCGCGGTAAGAAGACTGACCCTCTACGGATTATTCGGTACAGAAATCCATGATCATGAGTGAATGTTCTGATTTTTGTTCAGTTCTATTGGATGTCTATTTTTTCCCATACATCTCGATTCTAAATGATATTGGGCTCATGAACTTTTCTTTCATGCGTCCTTTTAAAGAAAGTTCGAATCATGACTCGAAAATGGAACACCAGAATCATCGCTTTGAATGATATATCCCCTCAGGGGGAAAACCTTCTTTAGGTTTTTCGGGTATCGCAATCCCGGGGCCCCAGCGATCTTTCGCTTTTCTTTGTTCTACCCTCCTCTCTTCTTAGCTATCCCCTACCTCTTCCCCCTCAGTGTAGTTTCCTCTGTGAAGGTGAGGGCCCCCCTTTAGAAGCTGCGGTCGCCCTGTGCCGCCAGCTTCTATTGGTGGAAAACTACCCACGTGTTTGCCGTGCGTGGAGACCCGTGTCCCCGGAAATGGGGATCCTGGTAATTGAGGGGTGTTCCCGTAAAGGAAATCATCATTACGGAATTTCCACAGACACGGAAGAAACCTCAACACATTGCTATGGCCTCGGCTTCGGGTAAACGGGAGGTATACAGCGTTCCCCTGTATATCAATCGGCTGGTGGTACTGATTTCGATCAACTGCTAGGGATCAAGCAATCGGACATCAACTGGGCACGTCGTTAAGGGTGGACGCTGCCTAAGGGATGTACTGTGCGCGTATAGACCCGACTAGCACTGGTGTGCAATTGCACACCCCCTCGTTGGGCTCCGTGTTGGGTGGTGCGGTCGGGTCCGAATCTCAATTCCCCCAACATGGCTATGAAAAATTCTTTGTCAAACGTCAATGCTCCCAAGCCGTGGTGGAACGAGGCTTGCACCTTCGCTAAAAAACAGCAGAAGAAAGCGTGGGGTAATTTTCGGCGGTGCCCCACCACTGAAAATCTTATCACGTTTAAAAAAGCTCGTGCAAGTGCACGCAAAATAAGGAGACGTACCCAGAGAGAATCCTGGATTCAGTACGTCTCCAGTATCTCTCCTTCTACCTCCAGTAAGGAGCTATGGGACAAAACTAAAAAAATCATGGGTATCTATAGTAATCACTCCATATCCTGCCTATCCTTCAATAACCAAATTATTTCAGATACAAAAAAAATTGCACATACCATTGGTCAATCTCTTGCGTTCACATCCTGCAGTACCACCTATTCTAGCACCTTTCTTCGATACAAGAAACAACCGAACGCCATAAACTTAACTTTGAAACCTCCTCTAACTTCTCCTACAATAGTACTTTCACTATGAACGAACTATGTAAAAGTTTAAGACAGTCATCAAGCACATCCCCTGGTCCTGACGGTGTCACAAACGACATGCTTAAACATCTCTCCCATGACTCTTTAACTAATCTCTTGCAGCTATACAATAGAATATGGAATGAGCATTCCTTCCCTTTAGAGTGGAGAAATGCCCTTCCCCAAACCTGGAAAAGATACCACTAATCCCAATAACTATCGTCCCATAGCCCTAACTAGTTGCCTGTGCAAACTACTGGAGCGTATGATTAATACTCGTCTAGTATATGTCTTAGAAACTGAGGGCCATATACACCCTTTCCAGAGTGGATTCCGCAAAGGCAGAAACACAATCGATAACATCTTACATCTAGAAACTGAAATCCGTAACGCATTCTTAAGAAAGAACCACCTTGTGTCAATATTCTTTGATATTGAAAAAGCTTATGACCACACTTGGAGATATGGCATACTGCGTGATCTCTTCAATATGGGCTTCCGTGGAAACCTACCTATATTTATCAAGAATTTTCTTTCACTCCGGAACTTCAAAGTACGCATCAAAGACACCCTTTCAGATAACTTTATACAAGAAGAGAGTGTACCACAAGGTTCTGTCCTTAGCGTCACCCTCTTTTCTATAAAAATCAACAATATCCTCAACCAGCTCCCTCCAACAGTACACGGTAGCCTATATGTTGATGATCTACAGATCTCCTGTCAGGGGCAAGACATGCGTTACATAGAACGGTAGCTTCAGACCACTATCAATCGCATCCAAAAATGGTGCAATACTAATGGGTATAATATTTCTGTAGAAAAAACAATTTGCACTCACTTCTGCCGGAAGCGTGGGATCCACCCGGATCCAGAACTCTACCTCAATCACACTAAAATCATTGTGAAGGATGTTAAATTTTTAGGTTTCTCTAAAATTTTTAGGTTTCTCTGTTAAATTTTTAGGTCTAACTTTTGACAAAAAACTTACGTTTGCTAATCATATTTCTGACACTCGTAGAAAATGCGAAAAAAAACTCAACATTTTAAAGGTCTTAACTAATACCTCTTGGGGGGCAGAGCGTGATGCTCTCCTGCGCATCTACCGCGCTGTCATCCGTTCCAAAATGGACTATGCAAGCTGCGTTTATGGATCGGCTTCTAAATCAATGCTAAAAAAACTTGACACCGTGCATCATACTGCACTACGCATATGCTCTGGAGCTTTTAGGACATCACCTGTACATAGCCTTCACGTCACCTGCCATGAACCATCTCTCACTCTCATACGTCACAAATTGTCATTGAATACCTATTTTCGCATCTTTTCTCATTCTTCTCATCCCTTAAAGGATTCTGTCATAGATACCCAACTGGACCAGTTTTATGCAAATCGCCCTTCCTGCACTCCTCCCTTCGGACTTAGGATCCGTAGGAGTGTAGTCGGTACCCAATTGGAGGATCTTAATGTATCTACTTGTTCATTTCATGAAGTCCCACCATGGACCAAATTGCAGATTTCCTACCTACAATCATTCGAAGGCTTCACAAAACCAAACACTGACCCCATAATATATAAACAGTTATTTCTAGACCATAAAAGCAAATATCAAAACTTCGAAGAACTGTATACTGACGGCTCAAAATCTCATAATCACGTTGGCTTTGCTTATGTACATCATAATCATTCTTACAACTACACCTACCTTCATTCTGTTCCGTATTTACAGCCGAATTAATAGCTATTTATGAAAGCCTTCTTTACATCTCAAGAACAAATACCAAAAACTTCATCATCTACTCTGACTCACTAAGTGTCTTGGAGAATCTGAAATCCGGCTCCCTCACTCATAGTTATATTTTGAAAGTCTTACGCATGCACAAGAGACTCATGAACCGTGGATACAACATCCTCTACTGCTGGATACCTAGCCATATTGGAATTCTCGGAAATGAAAAAGCCGATTCTTTGGCCAGGCATTCTACTGTCCCATATAATTGTGATCTACCCTATACTGACATAAAATCTGGCATCTTTTACCTAACAAAAGGCACTTGGAATCATATATGGGACTGTGAAACCCTAAACAAACTTCACTCTATCCGGCCGGCCCTTACCCACTTGTCCACTCAACCATACTGCAAGCACGATGTCATTCTGACACGTCTTCGCATTGGCCATACGAGACTTACCCATAAGTACCTCCTTTTGGGTGAACCTGCTCCCGAATGCCCTCATTGTCATACTCCTCTTACCATACATCATCTTTTAACCTCGTGCTCTGCTTTTAAAGCCTTTTACCTAAGTTATTTTAATTGTTCTCATCCCAGACTTGAGGATCTTTTGGGTGAAACCCCTCACCAGCACTTGTTTTTATTCCTTCAACGGGCTAACATTCTTTTTTCGGTGCACTATAAGAAAAAACCATGCTAAATTACAGCACAGTGTGCTGGTAATCATAACGCCAACACATGTGCTGTAAATTTCAAGCACTTTGAATTTTCAAGCACTGTGTTGTAAATTTACAACACCGTGTTGTAAATAGTTGGCACGATGGCACGGTGGCACAACAGCACATGTGCTATAAATTTACAGCACTGTGTTGTAAAATTACAGCACATCATTTTCAAGTACCAATGTAAATTCACAACACTGTGTTGTAAAATTACAACACTTCACTTTTCAAGCATCTATGTGAATTTACATAACTGTGTTGTAAAATTAAAGCACCTCATTTTTCGAGCACTTATGTAAATTTACAACACCATGCTGTAAAATTACAGAGCCTGATTTTTCAAGCACTGTTGTGTATTTTTACAGCACTTGAATTTTCAAGCACTGTAACGTGTTTTTACAGTTCTTGAATTTTCAAGTACTTTCATGGAATTGTACTGAACTTCTGTGTAAGTTTTAGCCTGATGCAATTTTTCTGTACACATGCATTTATAATTACTTTTCGAACAAAAATTTATACCTGTGCCTCGATTTGCACGGCACTCAATTTACACATTTTTAAATGAAATTTTTTTTATATTTTATTGTGTGTGTGCATCGTACACATTTACAATTACTTTTCAAACAAATTTACAGATATCCCTCTATTTGCTCGGTACTCAATATACGCGGTTTTCAAATGAAAACTTTAGTTTTTCTAATATTATTTATGGGATCCTACAATTTACAATTACATTTCAAACAAATTTACAGCTATCTTCCATATTTACAAGGTTTCGCGTTTACACGGTTTTACATTTTTTTAAAAAAAATCCTACACATTTACAATTAATTTTCAAAGTCACAGATATCCCTCGATTTGCACGGTACTCAATTTGCACTGTTTTTAAATGAAAACTTATTTTAGAGGTTTTTTTAATTTTATTTATTGGATTCTACAATTTACAATTACATATTAAAGAAATTTACAGAACTATCGTTCAATATGCACGGTACTCAGTTTTACACGGTTTCGCTTTTATAAGGTTTCAATATGATTTTTTAAATGATTTTTTTTCCTTATTTTTTCGATTTACAATTAATTTTCAAACAAATTTGCTCCCATCCCTCCATTTGCACGGTACTCAGTTTACACTGTTTTTAAATGAGAACTTACTTTAGAGTTTTTTATTATTTTATTTATTGGGTCCTATACAATTTAACATTACATTTCAAACAAATTTACAGCTATCCTTTCATATGCAAAGTACTCAATTTACACGGTTTCGTGTTTATACGGTTTTTGGAATGAATTTCTTTTTTCAGTTTTGTTAAATCCTACACATTTACAATTAATTTTTAAGCAAATTTACACTTATCCCTCGATTAGCACGGTATTCAATTTACACTGTTTTTAAATGAAAACTTATTTTAGAGGGTTTTTATTTTAAATTGAATTTATTGGATCCTACTATTTACAATTAAATTTCAAACAAATTTACGGCTATTCTTCGATTTGCCCGGTACTCAATTTATACGGTTTCGTGTTTACATGGTTTTTAAATAATTTTCTTTTATCCTACAAATTTACAATTAATTTTCAAACAAATTGACACCTATCCCCCGATATGCACATTACTCAACTTACACTGTTTTTAATGAAAAATTTTTTCTCCAACTCTGAAGTAGTTAGAAATTTTGCACAACCATTTAAAATATGTAGAAAAATCTTGCTCCTTTAAAAAGCCAGAAAGATCTGCAATAAATATTTTTGTTGTTGAAACTTTTTGAAACAGCACAGCACTAATGTCAAATTACAAAATGCGAATTTAACCAAAAGCATTGCAAGTGGCAGTGGAAAATTTCGGAATGAGATTTTCATTCTTGAAACTGAGATCATCTGCTATTAAAATATAATATTTGCAAACTCACAGTCACCTCTATGTCTAATATGTTAATGTTATAGTGATGCATAGCTGTAGGAGACTATAACTTTTAAAAAGAACTTTTGTGAGTGTGTAATAGCTTGATAATTAAATATGGCAATATTTTTAACAAAAATGTAAAAATATTTTGAACAAAAATGTAAAGTCTCGTGAACATAGCTTTGAAATTAATTTATTTTAATAACTAAGTAAGCAAATTTAAAATTTACATCCAAGCTTGAAATGGGGGGGGGGGGGAATAATAATTCTTGACTTGTAAATGGACAAAGGTTCCTCTTATTCATAGGGCCAAATTATAAGTTAAGACCATGCAAACAGATTTTTTCAAAAACTTGTTTGTATGGAGTTGTTTTATACATACCCGTAAAAGACAGGCCCGTTGTATTTCTAGAGTTAAGTTGCTTCATTGTTTTGTTTTTTTATTATATCACTCAGCTACATTTATACATACTTTCTCTTATAAATATCTTCTTCCACAAATCCAAATATTTAAAGAACACTTAAAGGTAAATTAAGCATAATGGATGAGCATAATACAATGATGCTATTTAATGTGCTATTTATTTTTTATTTTACTTTCTTGGAACAAATACAGGCTTCTAAGTTCTAAAGTAAAGATATAAATAAAGATATGGCAGAACAAATTTTCATGGTGTTCTTTGAAAAAGTCAGTATAATGCTTTTAATTTATAGTTTAATAGATGAATAAAACTTATCATTATATAAATTGGTAGTTATTTTAAAAATTACATTGAAATTATTTATCTAGAATAATTTTGGTAGTTTCAAATTAAAAGTCATATTTATTAAAATTGCTTATGATAAGATTTTTTTAATTAAATATAAATTAATATAGTCAAAACAATCACAAGTAAAGTAATTTAATAAAATAACAAAAGCACTCAACAAAGATCTGGTGGTGAAAAGGTAAAAGTAATTAAAAACTTTGTAAAATAACTCATAAAAGAGACAAATTGAGGTCTATCATTTTGAGTAATACAAAAAAGTCCACTCTTCTTCAGTTACAAAAAGTCAGTCATCTGCACAAGTAAAAGGCTATTCTTTCTGACTGGGGTTGACTTTCTTTATGCTGTAGAAAAGTACACTTTTTTGTACCAACCAAAGTGATAGTCCTGGATAAATACCCTTTTATGTGTATTATTTGGCAAAGTCCTTAATTATTTTTGATTTAATAAAATGTTAGCTTTTAAATAAACTGAAGAAAAGAATAAAACAACAAATTAAATTTAAAACATTAGAAATTTTATTGACTTTCCATATACAGTATATAAAGCTACATAGGTTTTTATATTTCATCTCAATATTTTACACAACATACAACATAACTTATTCAGTCTTCTCTTTGATCAAACTTTCCTTAATGAAGAAATATTTTTCAGATGCCTAGGATAAAACAAAAACACGTCATCAGCAAATAAATTAATCCCAAAAAAGTGCCATTCTTTTCTTTTTTGGCTACTATTTCAATATTTCAACTGATTTCATTAACCCATTTGTGCCCTAGATATTTTTGCTCCTTTCTTCGATTTTTGCTAATACCAACAATAATAGATAAATTTCTGATGTCCTGTGATTGAGTAACTGATGATTTTTTCAGTTTATTTTCTTGAACAAGGGATGATTTCTTTTAAAATAATTATGCATAATCATTGAAATGTAAACATCCTACTAGGTCATGTTAAAATATTTTGTGAAATTGAATTTCAAGACTCGTGAATAAAGGCTAGGGAAAATTAATAACGTTTTTCACTGATAGCGAAAATGCCACCCCCAAAAAAGGGACACAAGGCATAAATGGGTTAGCTGAAACTTGTTAATATAAACACTTATCGATACTTTTGAAAAAATAAATCTAAATAAATATTTTAAGATGTTAAACAATGAAAATTTTATCATTATTAAATACAAAATAACAATATATAACGTCATGCAAAAATCAGGAGTTATGCTGGTTCTTTTTTTTAAAGAATGCATAAAATATGTACTATGTTTATATTCCTGAACATAAAGGCCTTAAACTGCGAAAATACATCTGTAATATTTGGTGGATTTTTGATGTTCCACTCTATATACAAGGTGAGCCAATGGGATGAAATGATTTCTTAAAACTAATAACATTCTAAAAATCCTCTTTTGTAAAATTTAGTGATGAAAGTAGCGTAATCAACATGAATGGAGATATTGTGTAGGTGAAAAAACACTCAAAATACTGGTGTTAAACGATAAAGTAATTAAAAAACTTATAAAAAAACACACATAAGAAGTAAAAGTTTCTTCTTATGTGTGTTTTTTACAAAGGTTTTTAATTACTTTATTGTGTAGGTGCAGAATCGTTCATTTTTGGAAAATAATTTCCAAAAACTCCTCTATTTTCCCACACACATGTAGCCTCATTGCAAAGCTCCCTATAAAAGTGCACAGCATTTTTAGCGGTATTGTGGACACAGCATGCTGAATCCTTTCTTTTAATGCTTGAAAAGTCTTTTGGGAGGTTACTTTAAAATATTCTTTGTTTTTAGGTACAGTCACAAATTATATTTATTACACTGACAGTACAAGACTGCCTTTCCTTTAGTTCGCTTTTAAAGGCACACACGCATTGTTCACCTACCCAGTATTTCATAACTTATTTTCCACTCTCTAGATCAGTGGTTCCCAACGTTTTTTCAATTACGACCCCTTTTAGATTTTTCAAAAATGTTCGCGACCCCCCCCCCCACACTCACACACACCTGCCATGTTTGACCAATAAAACACACAAAAAAGCTTCACCATGTCACAGAGGTTATGCCACTGAAAATTATAGACGGTCAAAGTGTGAAGGTCCTGATTTCGGGTCCCATCTCGCGGCTGTCGATCTAACGGTAGGTTGTCAATGGAGTTTTGGTAGGTTTGCTCCAGATGTAACGTGAATGCGCGGTAGAACCCCTTAGGAAGTCATCCTACCAAGGCACCACCCATCCTTGGCATATCGCCCTAGCGTAGGGTGATATGCCAAGGATGCCATAATCACAGAAACAAACAAAAAAAACAAAACAAACAAACAAAAAATTAATAATGAAAAAATATATCTTGCAATTTAAAATTGACATCTTTTTATTAAGTACTGATTAGTAATCGGAGGATTGAGATTGAATTTGACAAGTTTTGCTATTCTTAGCTGAATATTGGTCAAAGCCACCCGCATATCATCTTAAACATCTAATTTATTACTGGCTTTTGTTTTAATCTGCAAGAGTTGAAAATCCAACTTCACGCAGATAAGTTGATGCAAATGGCACTAACATGTGACATGAAAGCTTAGAAATTATCGGATATAAGCAACGCATAGCACACCAAAATTGTGTTAACGGTTTATCTTGGTATAAATCACTTACTGAGGAGTCATTTTGCAAATTGAAAAATTCAATCTGCACTTCATCAGGAAGTTCGGCGACATCTAAAGATGTGTAAAATGGATTTCGCGCGAGTGTAACCTATTGTTCATTGAACTCTGGGAAATATCTTTGAATTTCAGATTCAAGAGCTTCAAGGTGGCTACTAATTACCTCCTATAAATTAATTGCACTTCCTATTTACGATTCTTCTGTCTTAATGCATTAGTTAACTCTCCTAGATTCGCCGACATCAGTTTTTGTACCTTTGATACAAAAGCTCTGACGAGAATAAGGATTTTTACTTTCCAAAGCAAAAAGGGAGAAAGGGTGTCTCATTCCAGAGAAACGTGAAAATATTAGGTCGTAACGAAAGTTTCCCGCCACCGCAGATATGATCTCAGCAAACAGTTCGCGATGGCCTGCTTCCTCATATTTTGTCAAATTCAGATTTTTGGCATTTGAAAGTTATGTTTTTGGTCACGCACCCCCATGTTTCTGGGCCGAAGACTTTGAAAGACTACCAAAACGTTGGCAGAAAATCATAGATGTGGGTGGTGATTACTACCCGCATTAACTTTTTGTTGGCGGAAAACTTTCGTTACAACCTGATAGTTTACTATTCATTTCCTACAAAAACGGTATTCGGCGACCCCCGAAAAAAGTCATGACGACCCACTTGAGGGTCGCGACCCCCCGGTTGGGAACCACTGCTCTAGATTGACAACAGTGATAGTCAAAACTGCCTCCCTTTTTCTTTCTTTACGGTGACTTTTTTTAATTATACAGTTTCATTCACTTACCTTGTATGGATATGCATAAATATATATACAATTTTTTTCCTTCTTTTTTGTTTTCTTTCTTTCTTTTTTTTTTTAATCTTATGTCACTTCTGAAACATTTAAAATGGATTGTTCTGACACAAGAATTATTTAAATCAATCAATGTGAATATTATTCTTTACTGAAGAACATTTTTTAAGTTTAAATTATTTCAATTAAAATTTTTAGTTATTGAAGAAGGGAGTATACTAAATATAAAGTAGTTTTGTTGATAAATAATATAAGCATGCTTTTAACATTTTACTTCTGAAAGAAAAAACTGTTAGTGTCTTATGACATTATTACACATGGAACTTCTGATTGTTATGTTATGATTTGATATGTTAAATTCTACTTGATACGTTCAATTCTGAGAGTTTACTTGATATGTTAAATTCTGAAAGTGGTTGCATGGCCAAAAAATGAACACAATTAATTCGAAAACTCCTTTCCTAAAGAAAAAAGTCACGTTTGTAAGAGGCATAACATTAAATTAGAAATTTTTCTTTTAAAATTAATTCTTTAAAGAAATTTGTAATGTAAACTTTATTTCTTATTTATACATATCTTGTCCCAAATTGATATATTTTACAAACCACAGAAATATCACCGTAATCAAATCCTCTTTTACCAAAACATTTTAATGAATTTTATTTGATGTAAAACAATCAATAAATTATTAAAAACTCATCATTTCAAATAAACGTACATGAACATGCATTAATTCCCAGATTCTAAAGGTTTAAAAAAACAGAGAGGTGTAGAAAAAGGGGTAGGGGTTAATAGGCTGGCTTACATATTTACAAGCCTCAGAGCAAAATTTCATACCTGGAATTGAGACATTTGAGTTCCAGTGGTAATTTGTCCTGCTCCCTTAAGCAATACTGCTTCCTGACTCTGAATAGTTGCTTTAGGAGGTTGCAAGTTGAAGTCGTTCTTCTCTTGAACATCCCGAAAAAATTCTAGCCTCTAGAGATGCGGAACCTTTCTACCATTGGAGGCCATATGTAAATTGGGCAGTAATAAATGAGGCCGTATGAGTCGACGTACCTATGAAATTATAATAGTTTTTGTATAGTTTTAACAATTCATTGCATTATATAGAAATGTTACAAAAAAGTCGTTATTATTTGGCATAAAAAGTAACAATATAAAAGATTTTTGTATTCACATACGACTAATAACTTATTATAACATTAATCATATTTTTTAATTACAGGTTTATAGATACTGCTGTAATTTTTTATATTTGTATACATTTATTAGCGCAGGGGATGCAAATAGAATCCAAATATTTAGTGAAACTGACAAAAATTATGTGGCGCCAAACTGTTCTTATATTTTCAAAATTACGGAAGCAAATGAAATTTTCAGTCGCTCGCACCAGTTTTTTTTTTTTTTTGTATACCTGTATCAGCATATGTATATATATATATATATATATTCAGATTTTTAAATTTTAAAAAACAACTACATATTTAAATAGCAATTCAATAAAAATAATAAAGTAGAAGCATTTTAAAATAAATTTATTACATTATATGAAGAAATACAATAGAAAAAAAATTAATTTTTAAAAAAGCAACATAACAACAACTCCTAAAATAATTTTAAAATAAAATGGAAAATTTAAGTTAGTGGGATTTTTACATTTGTTTCTAGCTTGAAAGCAATTAGTATTTGAATCAAGCCTCGTAACGCAAAACCTTAATTGATCAACCTTAAACGCATAACCTTAATATGTAATTTGCGTTCTTAAACTAGTTTTAATTTTTATCATTAGAAAATAATGACTCGCAGCGGTAAGTAGGGGAAGTTGGGGTACAATGAAACAAAATTCACTACTTTTTTTCCTGTTCACAAATTTGTATGTACAATAATAAAATTAATGGACAATTTTAATCTACTCTTTTCCCCATCTAAATGAATTTTTATGAGTTTGTAAACAGCATCTTCATGGTTAAAAAATATCAAAAGGTGAAGGATGATAGTGTTTCATTGTACCCTGTATACTCGGCGTATAATGAAACACTTAATAACACTTTAGAAACACTCGTATAATATGAGTCAAAATTCAAATTTCAGCATATATGTCTTATGTCTATTTATAATGAACATTAATAGACATAAACATGAAATTTAAATGGAAAAATAAATTTAATTGAACTATTATAGCTTAAGATGAAAACATAAGGGAATGACATGAAGATGAAAACATAATGGAACGAGTCCGGTTTTTTACGGGAAAGGATCGGTCCAAAAACATCGCGTTCTATTCGGGTTGATACGGTAACTTCTCTGAATGTTTATGAACGTTCGTAGAATAATACATGTATTCTCGAGACGTTCATAGCGGTTCAAACGGTTATAGAACTTGTTATGTTGTCTGGGTGTATTCTACGTCTAATGGTTTTTGTGTTATTTTTTTCGGTCCCCACTCTTTTGTGGTTGTAGTGAGTGATTCTTGATTCAAATGAAAAATTTTTGCCCGGAACATGCGTCCTGATGGATGTGTTTCTTTTATGCGTGTTATCTTACTACTTTGAATGAATTCACGATACACAACACATACATCCTCGGATCCCAATTTTTAGTTTTATTTATTTACGTTAGATGGCAGCACTACAAGTTTTCTATGGATCGTCTTACTTCAATAGTTGGATAAACATGCAATAGATGGCAGCAGTAATGCACTGCTATTATGAAATTTCTTAAGAATGCCATTCAAGTGGACGGGCTGTTTCTCCGCTGAAGAATCGTAATATAAATAACAGGGAAAAGAAGTAACGTAAAATGTGAAATGTTCTCTAATGGAAAATAACGCTTTTGATCGGCAATTTCTTTTTGGAAGGTAAGGGGGAGAAGCAGAAGACATTTTCCACATCCTCCTTTTCGGGTTTTTCAAAGAGCACCGCGCCTTGCTTACCTTTTTTGGAACCCACAAGCCCTACCTTTATGAATAGAAAAAAAAAATCCACTCCACTTTTTCAAGTATTTGCAAATAAAATCGTAATACAATCAATATCACGTTTATTCAATTGCAATTGCAAGTAGCAGTCCTAAAAGCTTCTAGGTATTAGTCTGATAACATTAGAATTATGATTGTTTAAAACATTTTTAGGTCTATTACATTCGTCGACTCAATCGCCTCACTGACAGAACCAACCGTAAAGCAAAAGAAAGTTTAAAAGCGAGTTTTCAATACTGGATTCTCTGCAGTTCTGCTCCGTTAAATGATTCGAAACACCTGAAGAACTATTCCGAACACCGGAACATTCGTGAGTGTCCTGTTACATTATACCATTCTAACCCATTTCGATTCGTAGACTAAAGCGAGAGTGCTTCCCTGACACTTCTCACTGAGAGAACCGTAAGGGGAAGAAAAGTCTAAATGCGAGTTATACAACATTGAGTTGGTGTGAAACCATTCTCATGTGTTGAAAAATTATTCGGAACAACTAAAACAGTATTCCGAACACCTGAACATTCTTAAATGGCCTATTACATTCCCATTACAACCCACTTCCATTCGTAGACTTAAGCGAGAGTACCTCCCTGACACTTTTTACTAACAAGAGGAACCACAAGGGAAATATAAGTCTAAAAGGGAGTTGTAGATCCTCCATTTTGCTCTTGTGCTCGATTGAACAACTCATAATTCGGAAGACCTGCAGTAGTATTTCGAACACAGAAACATTTTTAAGGTCTGTTAGACTTGTAGACTCAATCACCTCCCTAACAGTTCTCACTAAGCGAACCAACCGTAAAGGAAAGGATAGTCTAAAAGCGATTTGTAGACAGTGGCGGCTCCTAGATTTGAGCCCATGAACACGTGAACCCCCAAAGAAAAAACGAAAGAATAAACGCATTTACGAATTAAATTTAAAACAAAAAATTAAGTACACTTCTAGATTTTTGTGAATTTAAAACGGGAGTTTGACTCTCTCCACCTTCCCCCACTAATATTAAATACGCTTAGAACAGCTAACGTACTGTAGTGTAGGTGACTACAGTACAGTCTTGAATCCATCGCACGTGCGAACGGATTTTTTTTTCTGAACCACTCTCTGGGATCAGAAGCGGAGACAGCTGTGAAGAACATACGGCGCTGCTGATAGCCTTCCGTTCGCACATTTCCATTGTGCACACAGGGCCATTTGTTTTGCGGTATCGCTTCCAGATTTTTCCTTGGTTTGTGACGTTCGGTCAGTTCATTCATTTTTATTTCATTTTCTTATTATTTTCTGTATTTTTATCCTTTTTCACTGCATTATTTTTTATAAACGAGTGTCAATAATGAAGATGGGAGTCCAATAAGTATTTCGGAGCTCAAGCAATGACATTTTTTCAATAGTATCCTTTGAAAAAATATTGAAATAAAATGAATTCGAGACCACACCTTTACTAACACTTATCTTAGTGACGAAATGTAAGACAAAATACGACTCGTTTTCTTTGAGTTGCGTGCCTTGTGTTCCTTTCACTGCTGGAAACGCATATCTATATTTTAATGTGTAAGGTGCGTCGTATCTGCATAATTCATTTTCGAAATTTGTTTTGTGAACCTCCATTTAAACCACCCAAGAGCCGGCACTGGTTGTAGATCGTTGATTTTGTGCAGTTATGCTCCCTGAAGTCATTTTTAGGAACGCCCGTAGTATTCCGAACACCCGAACATTCTTAAGCGGCCTGTTGCATTGCCATTCCATCCAATTACCATTCGTTGACTCAAGCTAGAGTACCTCCCTGAATGTTCTCACTGAGAGAACCGTATATGGTAAAGGAAAGTCGAAAAGAGAGTTGTAGATCCTTGATTCTGTGCAGCTGTGCTCTGTTGAATAATTATTCGGAACCACTGAAGTAGTTCTCCCGAACACCCGAGACATTCTTGAGTGGAATATTTTATTCTGTGAAAACCAGCGACTCATGTGACAATACCTCCCTGATAGTTCTCACTGAGAGAACCGAAAGGGAGACGAACGTCTAAAAGCGAGCAGTAGATCCTTGATCTTCTGCGGTTGTGCTGTTGAATCATTATGTGGAGCAACTGTAGCATTCCGAACACCGGAAAATTCATAAAGGGTTGGATACATTTCTAAACTAAATCATTTCCCTGACAACAAACCGTGCGAGAAAGGAACGTATAAAAGCCAGTGGCAGATTCTTGATTCTGTGCAATTGTGCTCTCGTGAATAACCATTCGGACACCCGAGAGGATATTCGGAACATTCTTCAGCGGCCTGTTACATTTGTAGACTCTATCACTCCCGGACAGTTGTCATTGAGAGAACCGTAAGGCTGAGGATAGTCCAAAAGCAAGTTGTAGGCCTGTTACATTCCCATTCCAATTCCATATTTCGACTACGGTCACGTGCCTCCCACAAAAATGACGCCAAAAGTCGTCAAGCTTGGCGACTTTGGGTCTACGTGTGCATGTATTGAACTCTCGAATCTCAAAAAATTGTTAGTCGTAGAATGTTGAAATTTCATATATAAGATTGTTGTAACATTGAGTTGTGCATCTCGATTTTGGGTTCCAATTGAGTGGAGAGTTTAATGACAGGACCGCCCAAAAGAATTTCACTACATTAATGTCTATAGACTGTCTTACATCTGTAGACTGTCATTGTTGGGTGCATGCCCAAAATCTCGCCATGGGTCGTCGACCATGGCAAGTTTTGCCGAAATATCGCCAAATTTCGCGACAGTCAGTCATGGGATCCATTCCCAAAATATTGCCATTTGCCATCGTCCTTGGCGAGATATCGCCAATTTTAGCGATATTGAGTCATGGGTCCTTGCCCAAAATCTCGCCATTTGCCGACGACCTTGGCGAGTTTTCCAGAAATATCGCCCAATTCGGCGCCAAAAACACTTTCGCATTTCACATAACTGTAAAACTTTTACTAGTAGATTGTTGAAATTTTGAATTTAGAGCAACTGTAACATCTAACTGTGTATGTCTTTTTCGATTGCAATCGACTGGGTCATTTATGTACAGGGTCATCCAAATGACGTAAATACATTCCATTCATTGAAAGTCTGTGGTCAGTGACTACTTTGTCTAGCCCAAAAATCTAGCAAACTGTCTCAAGCTTGTCGGCTTTTAACGAAATGTCGCCCAATTAAGTGTCAGAGGCAAATCTTTCAAGCTGAACACAGCTCGACTCGAATCGAAATATTTGGGTTGAAATTGCTAAACCTTAGTATTACTGCAGTATTTTGTGTCTTTCAAACGAAATAAGTTTAAATGAAGTGCGCCGAAAATATTTTTGATTCAACAGACGTGCCAGGAAGTCATGTGTTGTCCACATCAGATTATTTTAATTATATCAAGTTATTCGTAAAGACTGTTTAAAATGTAAGAAAAAAGTCACACTACGCTTTTTATTAAGGTTCCTTATTCTGATTTTAAACATAACTTAAAATGGTAAAATTTTCCAAATGGTGGAACATCCTACTACTGATGAACGAAATTTGTACCGTTAAAGATAATTTTCAACATTTTAGTTCTTGTTGCTTTAAAAACATGTTTTATCTCTTTTAAAATGCAATTTATTTTTATTTTTTAGTAACGAAAAACTGAGTTAAGAGATAAAAATTAGGCTCTCTATACTATATTGAAAAAGAAAGATTACTAAATTGAAAGATGGGTCGTGCCAAAGGCATCCCAACTGTAAACTGCATTAAACGCATAAACTGTCAAACGCATTCTTTTGACACAGGTTGGCTGTGCGTCGACGCACAGCCAGTCTGTGTCAAAAAAGGGTGTCTAGATCTGTGGCACGCGATGAACGATTTGACCGTCCGCCACCTCGCCGGTAGTTAAATCGAACGATGGCAACGGCTGCCTTTTTTCAGCATTGGGCAGTCTATCCTAAAACTAGTAGAACTTCCCTATAACGAAGTCTCCCTACAACGAATTTTTATAAATAGGAACCTCACTCTAAAGCTTAAAATCACATTAAAAATCCTCTCCCTATAACGAAGGAAAGGGTCTCCCAATAACGAATTTTTTCAGACTTACCTTTGAGATATTTTTTTCATTTTTGTAGAAAGTTTCTCATTTTTGAGCATTCAATTCGCACAGACCACCTGAGGAAATCACGTGACAAGGGGTCATTCCGGAGATGGAAATGAAAATGGCCTAGTATCCATTTGTGGGGCCGAGATTTTCTTCTAATGATAGTTTATTCAATGATTTCGTGTATTCAATGATAAGTAAGAAAATAATATATACTAATTTATTCTTAAAAAGAGTTGCGGGTGACAGAGCTCCACGAGAATCCTTTACTTTTGAGCACGTCCTTTCCCGTAAAAAACAGTGTCACGATTATTTTTAACAGCACTGACATCTGCTGGAAAATGGAAGAATGCGAGAACAGCTAGATAAATGGCCCAATGTTGGAAAAAGGGCAGCCCTTGCCATCGGTCGACTGAACGACCCGCAAGAGGGCGGACGATCGAAACGTTCATCGCGTGCCACAGATCTAGAGACCCTTTTTTTGACGACAGCCCGCACAGCCAGCTGCGTCGAAAAAAGGGTCTCTCGATCTGTGGCACGCAATGAACGTTTCGATCGTCCGCCATTTTGCGGGTCGTTCAGTCGAGCGATGGCAACGGTTGCCCTTTATTCAGCATTGGGAAAGTGTTGCGCCTCAAAGGGTTAATAAGTCATTGACCTGAATTTTTAAACAGTAACAAGCTTCCAATTTCATTCAATTTTAGAGAAGCGACTCCCAACCGGTGGGCAACAGAGCTTTTGCAGGAGAGGACCGAGTGCATCAGGCAAATTAGTAAGCGATATATATACATGTTTTAAAAAGGGATCTTATTTTTATTCTAAAACATATCTATTTTTCCTTAAATGTTTATTCGAGCCTATAACATTCTTTTGTAGAAAAGCGAGATTAAACATTCGTTATTGAAGAATCAAAAAATGTACGTATGCCGATGAATACGGGGTGGGGGGGGGCTTTCATCTTAAATGATCCTTTATTGGGGGGGGCATACTAATGAAAGGTTGAGAACCTCCGAGAACTATTTCTCTAAAAATAGTGGGAAGGGGAGGGGGCGGGGATTGTACTGATTTATTGTTTTGGTAGCTCATGGATTGCGAGACTTGAAAATAAAGACAAGTCCATCAAAACGAGCCAGCGCTGAAAATACTCAATGTTTCACGCATCATTTCTTTAGTCTAATTTTTTTTAAATAAACATTTAGTAATTATTTTAAAGACATTGTTGAAATTTAACATAATTTCAAACTTGCCTTTACATTTATAAACTTCCTCCATTCAGAACCTGCACTAAAAAAATGGTATAAGGTTCTACAACGCTTTCCCGCTCGTGCTCCTTCAATTTCACGTCGGCTTTCAGACATTCCAGGAGCCTGTCTCAAATGTACTCCAACTAATGCGATACAAAAATATTCCAAAAGCCCCAACACAGTTCCAAATAAACGGCACGGAGCATCACTGTTGTCCCCTGTTAATGCAATTTTATTCAAAAAACGTGTTTTCAAATAGAATGGAGCTTGCCCAGCCGTTCGTTGGAACTAAAATTTCCTTTATTTAAAATGTGTTGCTCAACGACAGAGTTTTAAGATAGTAACGACGCGGCTTTTTCTTTTCGAGGCAGGCCCGGAAAGGCCAGGGTGTCAGACTGTCTACAGACAGGTGGGCCTCCGCCCTTGGCGGGCCCTCCCTGCTGAGGGCGGGTCCCCAAACAGAAAAAAGAAAGAAAAATTTAAAAAAGTGCTATAGTGATAGCACTTGAACAAAGTTTGACACATAAAAAAAATTTTGCAGCTGCCATGGCGCCCCAGAAGGCTTCAAAACACTTCATTTTAAATGGAGTTCTCAAAATTTTTTCAGTGAGGGTTCCCGAACGAACAAGGGATTCATGAATAGGAATGACGCATATTCATGAATAGATCCATATTTTATGAATGCATTCATTATCCATCATAATTAATAATGACACCCTACCTCCCCCATACCCCGAAAGTGAACCCATCTTATTTATCAGTTGCACAATAACCCCCCCCCCTCTCTTGAGACGGGCGGGCCCCTCCCTCCCAGTCTGGGCCTGTCGAGGTATTGTGTTTTAAGTTCTGGAAACTAAGGATTTAAAATTCGCCCGTTTTTTGAGAAGTGACAATACGTTTTTTCAATTAAGAACTTAAATAAAAAAAGATTTCTTCAAAGATTCGAGTGCCTATTACATGTTCTGTAAATGACAAATATTTTGAAAACATGAAATTTTGTGGCAAAACTTATCTTATAAACGCAGAGTGAATATTAAATCACCGAACTTTTTAATCGGGATCCTACGTACATTTGAATGGCCTAGAACTTTCTTGGGGATATCAGTAAGTCCAAGAAATTTTTGAGAATACCTGAATGGCCATCCTTCTTTACACATAGTCCACGGGTGTGAATGTTTTTCCCCCCGCACTGCCGTAGGTGAATAGGGAAGAGTTACTTTTCAACCCCTCTTACCCACGTCTAAAAATATTTTAGTTGAAATGCATACATTATTAATGCCCGGAAATTACTTTTCAAAAGATTTCGCATGCCGATTAACAAATGCTTTGGACGTTAACATTCATTTGTTTTATCGTTGCGTACTGTGCGAACCAATGCTCGTGCACAGCGGACAAGTGTTGCAAGAGTGCATCTTAATCAGTGTGACCAGGTTGAGTAGATTTCAATTTTTTGATTAGATTGTAAGTCAAATTTTGAGGTCCAGTAGAAAATGTAGTAGATTGCATTTTTGAGTATCTTTAATGTACTCAAAAATGCAATCTACTGCATTTTCTACTGAACCTCAAAATTTGACTTATAATCTAATCAAAAAGTAGAAATCTACTCAACCTGGTCACACTGATCTTAATACTGCCGCTTTCTACTCAAATATTTTTCAAGAACAGAACTAAAAGTATTTAAATTATTTTGAGGGGTCCCAAGACTTCGATCAGTAGGCAGAGACCAAAATGAATTGTGCGGTTGTCGGCCCCTGCCTGCCTTTATTGCTGCTGAACCGAATTTCTCATTGAATGGATTTGAACGTAATTTTGCATGCATGTCAAAAGTTAATTTATCAGATTAAGAGTTTGGGACATCTTTTTATTAAAATCATCTCATTAAATGGTGACCAGTACGACAAAATGTCTGTCAAAAATTTTTTTTATTGCATAAGAAACTAAGCATTTGAAACTACAAATGACACTTGTTCATTGAAAAAGCAGAATAGTGAGAAATCTCAAGCAGTATGTTATAAGTAATAACCTATATCGAAATATTCAAGACCATTTTTTCAGAACATAGATTTTTTTTTTCGTTCGATGAAATGTACGAATTGAACGTCCGATAAACAAAATTTTAGATTATTATCCGACTGCAGTGTCAAGGTACGTAATGACTCATTTTAGTCAGCAAAGTTCATGCAAAACTTCAAAAATTAAAGTTGCATTAAAAAAAAATTCTTTAATACGTCAGTTTGATGGTATTTAAGTGTGTAATCCGAAATTATACATCTATCAAAGTACTAAGTTCGTAAATTGCATAGGGGTAATTCCATACGAAATGAGCAAATCAGCTGTGGCACACATGTCACAGATTTCAATGAAAATCAGTAATTAAGTAAACCCTATATAACTATGAGTAAGCGCAAAATATGTAGTTTCACAAACCACTTGTTGTTTTGTTAATTGATATTACAGGTTGATGCAAGCATTAAGCGCAAATTTTTTTAGTTCAAGGTAGCCAGTTTAAAACTCAGCCATTCAGTAAGTTTTGAATATAAATTTAAAAATAATATCTTGTTATAATCTATAGAAAAAGGTCTCTTAAGAAAAGTTCTAAATAAAATTTAGTTAGTGCTTCTACTAAATCTGGGATTTTAATAAAAATTAAAAATTTGTCAATTTTTTTCAGATTTCAGGTTTTTTTTGCTAGGTTTAAAAAAGGAAGGACAGTATTAAAAATGATGTATAATGAAGATTTATTTACAGCTAACTAATGGGTGCAATTTAAAAACTGTTTTTTTAATTCTTTGATTAAAAATAAAGTTTTTAAAAAAGGAAATTTTCATTTTTCGTACTTTTTTAGCTGCTTGTTTGAGCATGAAGGAGTGGTCTTAATTTATTCAAATTATTATACATTATAGATTATAGTGCCTGTAACATATTTTCAAAATTTTCATCATTGCCTTCAGCTTATTTTTGTCTCTAAAATCATAAATGGAAGTAAATTTCAGGATTTTGCTCACATTTGCCACCATGAATCCGATTTTGAATTGAAAGCAGAGTGGCAGTTTTTTGCTACAAGCCATGGCAAAAGTGCGTGTGATGGCATTGGTGGAACTGTCAAGCGATTGGCAGCAATAACAAGTTTGCACAGACCATTCAGTAATCTGATTTTAACTGCAAGAGATATATTCTCTTTTTGCAATGATACAATCACAAATATTTTTTTCAGTAAATGTTATCAAAATTGAAAGAAAGCTTCAAGAGCGATTTAATGAAGTGTCAACAGCTATTTTGGGAACACGCAACTATCATTGTTACATGCCAATTTCCAACTGCACATCAAAAATCCTCGTTTCTTATTTATCACATTCATTAGTAAAAGAAACTAAGGTTTTAAAGAAAGACAATTTTGCATTGAGCCCAAATCAAATTTCAATTTCTTCATTTCTCTGTTGTGTTTATGATAACTGTTGGTGGTTAGGTAACGTGATTGATATTTGACCAGATAACAGTGATTTTCTTGTAAAGTTCATGAGTCCGCATGGACCACCACTGCAGTTTACATGGCCTATTAAAGATGTTTGTTGGGTACCACTTAAAAATATATTAATTAAAATACCTGTTCCATCAACATCATCAACTGGAAGGTCCTACAGATATTGAGCAACGAACATTAAATCAGATTGAAAAAGAGCTCGGAGAGCGAATGAAAAATTGTTAAAATTTTAAATGATGTGTCGATAAAAGCAAATATAATCTGTATCATTGTTTTATATTCATCCTCAATAGATTTTTGTATTGAGATAAATGCTGGATATATTTGCTTTACTTCATTTAGTTAGTTTTCTAAGCACTTTAAAGAGATACAATTAAGAAAATTCTCTAATTTCAATTTAATTTTAAAGCCTTAGGATTCTAAAGGAAACTTTGAATTTTTTCATGCATAAAATAGACATTCTGTCCTCTATTCTTGGAAAATATTTTAGTTGCATAAAGTTTCCTTCATTTAAATTTTCGTGCCTAAATAAAGGGGGAAATTGACATTTCAGAAAATGTTTTAAAGTTTTGAGACTATTTTGAAGAAGGAAGTAAAAGACAGCTTTAAAACTTTTTTCATTTTTACACACATTTTTATGACACTTACCACTATTGTATGTTAATTTCAGTAATGCCATTCAATTCCTTAAAGCTTGAGAAAAAAATTAAAAATGATCAATTTTGTAAGATATGAAAATTTTACAATATTTACAATTAATTTCTAGATGAAATATTGCATTTAAAAAAAATTTTAAATGATTGATAGTCCATGTTCACATAATTACAATGATATGAAATTTGTTTATATTAAATAGTTAATAAAATACAGAACTTTAAAAATGTAGCATTGAGCAGTCATGGAAATGCTGTTCTAAGTGTTAACTTTTAAATTGTTTTTAATTACCAAAATAAATAACATTAAGCCAAAATATTTTAGGTATTTGTATATATGTATAAAACAAGCCTGTGTACCGAATTTCATTAAAATTGGTTGCTATGGTGCTTCAGGCATTTTCTTCATTTTTGCTTATTTCACATGGAATGACCCATAGATATTCAGAAAAAAAAAGTTACCTGCAAAATTTATTAAGAGGGAAAAAATTTCTTGAAGATTTAGCATGCTTCTGTGACTTAGAAATATCAATAAGTGTATTTATCTCCCCCCCCCCTCCCCCCCAATAAAAAGTGCAGTATCGTTGAAAAGGTTTAAGTATCTTATGAAATCGAGTAAAAATTTTTTGATCAACATGACCCTTAAACGAAATACGAAACATCAGCATGCTATCTTAGTCTTATAGCAATGCTATTTCTTGCATTACAGTTTATCACATATTACCCAATGGGGCTTCAGAGTACTTGAAGCCCCATTGGGTTGTGAAAGTTTAGTGAGCAGATTAAAATGCTGCTTTAGGAAGCCAACTGTGTAGAGCACTTAAAAATCCTAAAATGAAACTTAACGCATAAAGAGTACAATTTTAAAGAGATAGAAACCAGTCAATCTAGCAAAAATTAGAGAGATTTTGAACCTCTGAAGAGAAATTTGAAACGTAATTGCACAACATTAATAAACTCTCAAAATCAGAGTTAAAATCTTCCTGAAAAAAAGTCCAATAAAAGTTGAAATTTCAAGAGTTATTTTGAAGTTCAGATTTATTATAATACTGCATATATGAAAATTCTCCCCCCCCCCCGAAAGTTTCAAACTGCTGTTAAGTTTGTAGTCTTGTTTCTTTATCCAAATAAAACTTACTTCGAGAATCTAATTTTGACCCCATAATGAAAGAATCGGTAAAATTAAGAACAAAAACTAGAAGAAAACTCACTTTTATTAAAATTTAAAAATATACAGCTGGTATACACAATTACAATACATCGTATTGAAACATGGATGAAATTTAATGAAGGAAGTTGTGAACTTAAGAACAAAAATTTTCAAGATAATTATAGAATACATCAGAAATACAGAATATATTTACAGAATACATAAGCAAAACACTGAATACTTTTTGAATAAATTATATCATTAAAGGTAATACCTCAAATATCATTAAGGTAAGTTTTGTTTTTAAGGTAAACCTGCACGAGGGGCATCTGGCTAAAGAAGGAGAGTGCCTTGGGCGGAGGACATTAAAGGAATCGTACTCTTATATTCATGTTACATCTGGAAGACACCGCCCAAAACTGTAGATAGATAACAGCTGCCCTGCTGGCCAGAATCCTGGTTTCTCACGCTTCATCAAAGCACACTATTCAAATGCCTTTTACATTAGGCAACGATGGCGCGTTTTAAAAA
>JAWZYV010016422.1:0-41378 GCA_038373885.1 Cheiracanthium punctorium
ACTTTAGATTCGCATACTTCACGATTTCACACGTTCAATTTGCATTTTGAACAATTTATAGACCTAAGTTCGATGGCCCCCTCCGAGAATTCAGTCTGGAGCCGCCCTTGATGAATTATACATTAAATTAGATCATCTATTATCTTCAATGAATATTTTTTGATGCTCATTTTAATGAAGCATAATTTTATTTAATGAAAAGTAGTTTATTTCATAATGATAAAAAAAAATGACTAGAAATAAGATATATTGAAACGTAGATTTTATTACGGGATCTTCAATTTTGCTTTAGCTGATGAAAAGTAAAAGCATAAAAATGTTAAATTATAAATTTAATTTACATATGAAATATTTAAAATAAAACACATGATTGTAAATTAAGCCACTTAAATGTAAATCTCTAAATTTTTGAATTTTTTCTAAGAAATTTAGAAACATGTCAAGTGACTTTTTAAAAGTATTTTTTAAAAATTATTTTTATTTTTTAAAAAAACTTTAAATTGAATATATCATTGTGTATTGAAAAGCTCACTGAATTTTTCCTATTTTAAAGTAACTATTGAAAGTAATAAAACAGCAAATATACATGGTATTTGAAATAAACATTTTCAATAATCAATATAAACTGATATACTGGTATTTGTAAACTTGAATGTACTACAACAAGTTATTAAAAGTCATTTAATTTAGATACTTGTTTAAATTTTTAGTTGAGGCATTTTCTATTTTAAAAAATATATATTTCACATTATTATTTTCAAACTGATTTAAACTTTTTGCTTTTTAGTTTAAAAAAAATATTTAAATCAAATGAATTTTAATAACTTGTTTTGGTACATTCAAATTGACAAATACCAGTATATCAGTTTATATTGATTATTAGAAATGCTTGCTTCAAAAACCGTGTATATTTGCCTCTTTATTACTTTCAATAGTTACTTTAAAATAGGAAAACTTCAGTGAGCTTTTCAATACATAATGATATATCCAATTTAGTTTTATTTCTTAAAATAAAAATAATTTTTAAAAGATACTTTTAAAAAGTCACTTGAACTATTTCTGAATTTTTTTAGAAAAAAATGGAAAAAATTTAGAGATTTAGATTAAAGTGGCTTAATTTAAATTCATGAGTTTCATATGTAAATATTTCATATGTAAATTAAATTTATAATTTAACATTTTTATGCTTTTATTTTTCATCAGCCAAAGAAAAATTGAAGATCTGGTAATAAAATTTACATTTCAATATATTTAATCTTTAATCATTTTTATTTGATCATTGTAAAATAAACTAATGTTCATTAACTAAAATTATGTTTCATTAAAATGAGCGTGGAAAAATATTCATTGAAGATAACTGATAATCTAATTCAATGAATAATTCATATGCATAATCACTATAATAAATTAACTATATTTTGAACAAACAGATGTCGCCAGCATCATCATTAAAGCTCTTCGTTGGCTTCACTGCACGGACTAAGAGGGTACAGGACAATCATCCAAGCATTGTGAAAGAACTAAATGAATTAAAGTTTTTTATTTGGGAATACCTTATTCCCCCGTAAACGATATATATTTCGGTTACACACATAACCATCATCAGTCGTTTCTGGATCTCGCGGCTTCCTCTTCTGTCTTCTTCTGGAATTTTCGATGAATGACGTCATCCCATGATCGGTCGATTGTATGAAGCGCATCGTTGATGCTGCCATCTGTCGTCGCTATTTCCAAGCTCTCACGAATGTAGGCATATATACTATTTTTAAAGTTGGCTATTTTTTTAATATTTTTAAAATCAATGGTAATAGGCTCTTTCAAAGCAAAACGGGCCAGAGCGGTACTTTGTTTCTGGAGGTTAATGTCTTGAAAATGTTCGTTTTTTCGCTCTTTAATTTTCCTCTTGGTAACGCCGATGTAGCAATTTTCTTTATTAGTATCGTTTGACAAAAAATTAATTTTATAGATCCCTGCGGTTTCGATGGGGTTGATTGGGTCTTTTTCCGATCTAATGCGCTGAAAAATTGTTTTATTAGGTTTAATTGGAATACGGAAGTTCTTTTTACTGGCGATATTAGAAAGTTTATTGGCTATTCCTCGGCTAAAGGGGATAGCGGTAGTAAAACGTGGTTTATCTTTTTGACGGTTGTCTATAATATTTAATTTACGTTGCCTTGCTTTGAAAACTTTATCGAAAATTTCTCGAGGGTAGTTGGCGTCTTGACATTGTTTCCTAATGAAAGCAATTTCTTTTTGAAGGAGGTCGGTGTTAGAACAAATTTTAAAAGCGCGGTCGATATAGGAACGAATAGCTGCAATTTTATAGTTGAAAGGGGTTTTAGATTTAAAATTTACTATATTAGTATTACAAGTAGGTTTTCGAAAAATGGTGGTCTCAATGAGATTATTGTTTCTTGTTATGTTCACATCTAAGTAATTGAGGCTATTATTGATTTCTTTTTCGTAGGTAAATTTAATGTTCGGGTCCATGGTATTAAGTTGATTGATCAAATCATTTTCTTCATTATTGCGGGTGGTAAGGATAGCGAAGATATCGTCGACATAGCGAAGCCAAAGTTTGATGGTTCTATTGTGTGTCTGTTTAATCTCTTCCTCAAGGATTCTCATTTTCCAGTCGGCAATTATTCCGGATATGGGGGAGCCCATGGGGACTCCTTGTATTTGTTGGTAGAAGTGATTATTATATTGAAAATATGAATTATTTAAAATTAGATTTATTGCACTAGTTAGGGTGTTAATTATGTCTATATCTTTAAAACTACTTTGAATTTGTTTGTTAATAATTTGGTTCATTTCTTTAATATCTATTGACGGGTATAGATTTACAACATCGAAACTGACCATAATATCGTCTTCATTAAGTTTATAATCGCGGATGTTTTTAATGAAATCGTCGGTGGAAGTTAGAGTGCTGTTAGAGGGGGGTATAATTTCTTGCAATATATCCTTCATATATTTTTCAAGAGTGTAGGTGGGGCCTTCGCATCTGCTCACAATTGGGCGAAGGGAGGGGGGATTTTTATGATCTTTAAATTTAGCGAAAATCCGTGGGGCGAAATTAGCGGTATTGTTATAGTTAGGACCTTTCTGATCCGGAAATGTACCATTTTTTATTAAAGTTTTTAGTTTATCATTGATTTTCGTGGTGGGGTCTTTGGGAAGATGTAAAACGTTTAGGCTATTGATGGTTTGTTCCATTTTTTCTTGGTAATCTTTTTTATCCAGAATAACAATCTTTCCTGTCTTGTCAGAGCTTAAGCAAACGATCTTGTTATTTTTCTTTAGGTTGCTGAGGCATTTACGGTCTTCATGATCTTTAACAGTAGTTTTAAGTTTCTTATTCATTTCTTGTTGGGCATGCATACGGATTGCTTGTTGTGTTTATAAATTGTATAGACACACGTACAGTGCCCCTAGAAAGTGATAACATTCTTTAATTCTTTATCTATTAAAGATAATTAGGCAGTGTGAATTGAATAAATGTTTAAAATAAGGTTTTAAAAAAAAGACTATGTTAAGAGAAAATTCCTCTTGTTAATTTTCACAGAGTTACACTTTTTAAAATTTCTTAGAACTACCTTACAAAAAAATTCTTAGAAAATAAAATGTACCCCATGCACAAATAAGGTGATGTACAAAATTTCAGCCTTTCATCATATAACGTCTTAAGGGATATCTATAAACAAAGGTGTCTGGGGTCTATACTTGAATTTGAATGGAAATATTCTTTCATAATATCTGTATGACCTTTAAAATGTGATTGTGATTTTTTTTCCTTTCAAGAACTACTGAAAATTAGTTTTAAGTCAGTACTCATTATCTTCATACCTTTGACACTTTTCAGGATATAATTCTCAAATTTTGTACATCACCTCATCAGAATATGGCGCACATTTTACCGATTGGGGATATTTTTGTATGCGGGTTATATACAAAAAGTGTAACTTTTTGGAAATTAATGAAATAAATTTTTCAATGAGAAAACATGTAATTGCTCCAGGGCTAGCGGCAATTTCTAGCAAAAAAAAAAGGTGCCGGAGCCTTAATATTCTTATGTTAATGCTCAGTAGCGAACTGCAAACTCTGCAATATGGGGTTGGTAGCACATTTAATTAAAATAACGATAATTTACAGATTTTCCCATATAATAATTATTTCACAGAACAGTGATATAAAATTAAATAGTCGGAAATTAGCAGGAAGAAATATAAACATTATACAGAAAATACCCAATTTCTGGTGGTCTCAGGACTCTCAAATCTGGTCGAGATGAAGTGAATATGATTTGTCGTGTCTGCTAAAATCAGTTTGTGCTTGAAATGGGGAAAATTTATGAATTAATGTATACTAGTGTTGGGCTTCGGAGCAAAGTATTCATGAGCTTTGCTGGGTTTTGCCTAATATGTTAAAATTCACCCAGAAAAAAGAAATACAGGGTCAGAGTTCCAGCTTTTGATTTCTGTTCTGATTCTAACTTGAAACAAAATTCAAAAATGTAATTGTAGAATTGTTTAGTACAGTTTTATGAGCTAACATTGTGAAACATGTTTTCCATCTTATAATAAAAAGGCAGAAGCTTTATGGAATTATAAATTTACATTTTGCACTCATGTTTACTGTCAATTTAAATAATTATGCAACTAAGTAAAGATTACATTAACTGGTCTACGTCTTTAATTTAGTTGGTTTATTGGATTATTTTTTGAATTCGTATTCATACGTATTAGATTAATTACATGTACAAATATGTTATGCGATGGATATGTTACACTTTTTTTATTAATGGGATAACTGGTCTTATTTTACAGGCATTTATATATTTAAAAGAACACTATGATAAATAATAACAAGCAGTACATTTATTTTTTTTAAAGAAAAAAGAATCTGAATATATCGTAATAGGAATTTAAATAAACACTTCTTTAATATAAATATTAATGGAATTTGATGTTTTCTAGGGCATACAGAATATCCGATGAATTATAATTCAAAAACAAAACTTTATTCTTGCATAAATCGCACAACGTAAGAAAATTTCGCATGCACAACAGCACGGACCGTGACAACAGTGGTATTTGTAAACAAACAGTAATCCGAATAACCTGCCGAATCTTAAAACAAACGTTGTGTTCATTCCCGTACATAATGTTGTTTTTCCGAACGCAGTACCAGCGGAAAAAGTCGCTTGAAATATCATTAAAATATTATATGTTAAGCTTTTTAAAATATTAAACGCCACCTGGGACACAAAAGTCGAAGGTCTGATTAACAAATTCCATCCATTACAATCACAGAGGAAAGTGGAGGGAGCAACCGACGCACATAGCGTTTCCAGAAACTTTCCGCCGCGGAACTATTTTCTTTTGATTGGAGCCCAGAAGATTAGCGGGAAGCCCTTGTTATTGTATGGTGATAGAGCTTTGTTTTACTAAAACTTTGTTTTAAAATAGAGATGGTAGCCTGTTGTGTTATTGATTGCACTAATACGTCAGATGTAAAGAAGACTAGTGTCACTTTTCACAGGTTAAATAATTATTTTTAATATACTTTCATCAGGACTAGCATTTATTTTATTTTTTTTTCACATACTACAGTTGAACCTGTATGGCAGATGTAATGTTCATGTATCTGGAATGTCAAAAAAAATTATTTCGATTGTATAAACGGTTGTAAAATTCTTTGATATTCTTACATAATGTATTATAAACGTTGAAAAATAAAAATCGGCCTTTTAAATTTATAAAGTATGGTTTGTTTAATTGTGTTTTTAGTTTCTGTTTGTATTGCTTTGATCCGTGTATTTTGATTAATAATTTTGGTTAATTGCGAAGTAATGAAGAAAAGGAACATTTATCTGTACCGTTTATGGTTTAATTGCTAACTTAGAACTATGTGTATCCTAAATTATTTTTTAAAATTTGTATTATTATACAATATAACAACTGATTGTCTTGCAACGATTGCATATTTTATTTGTTTATATTTGAAAGCTAATGTAATTCAAATGTTAAGAAATATTATTTGTAATATGATATAAATTTCAACTAACCGCCAACGCCCACAAATATCATTAATCCGTCTCCGAATGGAGGATATCGCCTCCTTGGTTCGAGGCTTTAAAAGTCACGTGACGGTGGAAAACAAACAACCATTTCTCCATAGGCTTATGTGCTGGACTCCTGGTAATAAGCGCAAAATCAAAAAAATAATAATTATACCTCTGTATTGTGCTGCCTACGAATGTTTTAATAACTCTCTGGAACCTGTACATGACTGCAAAAAGATATCTCTCCAAAGATTCCCATTAAAATGTGCTAACATATTAAAACTTATACTGAGACGAGGCTATTTCAGCCACGTGTGGATGGAAAATATACACTTCAGCCAATCAGATTACAGGGCCACTCATCAACACAGCCGAAAGGTCACGTGTTGGTGGAAAAATGACGTCATATCGATATCGTCCATTGAAAATACGAAAACGAAACTAACACCTGCGATATTAAATATACGTGAAAAACATATTATCTTTAAAAGAAAATTGTTCAGTTGCATGCTGTACGTTCTTTTGAGTTCCGTTATTTTTAATTCTACTTTCGTTGTCGTGTCTCAATCGTTTTTCGTAAAGAAGAAAGTTCAATATAGTCATTCAATCGCCGTAATCAATGTATCTACATAGAGTTCGTCTTTTTTTTTTGGTCTCCAATGGTTCCATCTTCCTCTCGCGGAGGAATACAATTTTGTTACGAATACATTGTATTGGAAGCTTAGAAGAAGTGCTCTCCACTTTCCTCTATGATTACAATCATCCAAAAAATTAAATTTAATACTTTTTTTGAATGTTGAAAATCGGGTTTTTCCCATTGAAACACATTACGAGAACCCCAAGCTGTCACGCAAGACGGCGACCGATCGCAGAGAGGAGGGGTCCGTCGAAATGCTCTATACTTCGTTAGAGACCCGACAGGAGTGAAATAATTTCTGATTGGCTGAAGCGGAGAATCAGCCGCCGCGGGCTATGGATGAAAATCTTCCGTAGAGTTAGCATTGTGACACAGAGTGACTTCGGAAAAACTGCTGTCTCTAAGCATTAAATAATCAGTCTTATGTTTTTCCTTTCGATTTTCCTAATCTGAAATACTTACTTAATGCATAAAAATCACTTTTTAACTAGAAATCCGAAATTAAGTACTATTTTGAAGCGATTATTTACGTAGTTTCGCTTTCGAGCTGTCATCGGGAGTTTGAATTTTAAGTCTTATCTTACACTTTCCTTGTTTGAACTTTACGAAAATATTGTTTTAATATGTATTTATGTTATATGTGCGCATATCATGCATTAAATTAACTAAAAAAGCCTTCAAAAGCTTTGTATTTTGTATTTTTTTCCATGATTGCGCCGGACTGCATTTGGCGAAAAGAATACAGACGCCAAACTGCTGTTGGCTCCTTTTTACTCTGCGCGTTTCATCTGAGTTTTTCGCTTTGAGTCAAAATGTTTCAGTTTCAGTTATAAATATTTAGATACAGCAACATTTTTCTGAAATCGTAGCTCACTAGATATCAGTCTCTGAAAAATATTTACTGGCATGAGTTGTTTTAAGCACTCTATGCAGAAGTTATTCAGCTGTTCAAAAATGTACGTGTTATTGAGGTGTAATTGAATATTTACTATTTACTTTTCAATTTTTGCTTTCTGTACTTTTAATGGTCTTTTGAAGTAGTGTTACTGTTTTTTACGGATTTTTTTTTTTTGGGGGGGGGGGAGGCACTGGAAAGATTGGGGGGGGGGATTTTTCTTCTATCGATTTTTCCTTTTGAATTTCCAAACAAATATTGAAAATAAAAAGATCTTGATGCAAAATTGGGAGCGCATGCCCCTTTCTGTATATTCTAAGGGCATATTGTGCTTTAACCCATATTATCGCAACAAATCTACTAATAATACCTATTACTTTCATCTTCATTTCTTCCCCGTAAATGCACAATTTAAATATTTAAATCCTCCATGTTTCGGCAGAAGGAAATATTTTACTTTAATCTCGTTTCTTTGCTAATTTACTTTGATATGACGTAAATTTTATGGCATGCCGTGTTTACTCGCGTAATAGTCGCACTTTTTTGCCAGAAATTAAACTATTATGCGAGGAAATACACCACACAATATTCTACACTCTAATGTTAAAACATTACTGGTATTATAATAAAATACTAAGTTACCAAATACTTCCAGATTATCTGCCGTATGTTAAATAGTCCTTTCGTCAGTTGCACACAAAAAAGAGGCATTTTTCTTTTTATAGTAGTATTTTCAGACATGAATGAAGATCAAATACGTGGCTGCGACTTTTGTGTAGGGAAAATATTTTGACGAATTTTTCTGCTTCAAAAGAGGGGTGCGATTATAATGCGAGGGCGACTACTACGCGAGTAAACCTCGTAGTTTTAATCTCACGCTATTTTTAATTTAAGAAGTCACGTTCCTGACTGCCGTAAAAGGAAAACCCAGTTAATTCCCCCAGTTAGATTTTTTAACGAAGTAACATTAAAACTTACCAAATATTAAATTTAAAAATAAATCTTCTGTTAATTCTTAATATTTCACCTACCATTTAAACTATCCATCAGTATATTCAGTTTTTGAAATCAATGTAAATTATAGTCAGAAATGACCCATGCTCCCAATTGGAAACAGAGTGAAAATTGTATTAAAAATTCCCCCATTTAAATAAATAATGTGCTTTAACTAACGCATTAGAAGATAAAATATGCAAAAAAACTGATAGAAAATATGCCTGGATCTCAATGTGATCTGTAAAAGGTTAACAACATTTAGAAGGAAAGAAAAGTAGAATTGTTCAGCACAAATATATGTATTTGTATACATTTAAAACTGACAAATGAAGTTATTCATGTGAACTTAATCATAATTTACTTCTACAACAACATTATAGGAAGCATGCTTGAAGAAAAAAAAAACAGTTTTCCAATATTTAAAAATCAACCAATACCAATATTCATATAAATTAAGGGTTTTATGAATGATGTACTACAAATATGAATTAATAAACAAAAACAAACAAAATGTAAGGGGAATAATAATACATCGTTATGTGATTGCACTTTAATTTGCTGCACTGTAGTTATTTCTCCGTACTCACATTGCATCCATAATTGAACGATATTATGCATGCTCAGTTCGCACCATTTAACAGGTAGAAATAAAAAGCGAAAAATAAAACTCGCCTGCTTCGCGAGTAACGGCCAACTGAGGGAAAACGGGTTGCTATAGTTTGGATGATTTTTCTGCCGTGATGATTTTCTGAGCATGCGCACTAAGACCGTGTCGTATCTCTTACGAAGTTCAGTATCTCTAGTTCAGACCACTCATTATCCGTAGTGATCGTCAATATTTGATTGTTTACAGTGAAGAAGAAGCTGTGTACTTTGGAGATCCAGGACATTTGCTGCAAACATTTTTACATTTGTAAGGTAAAGTATCATCAAACGCGGTTATATTTATTCATATGTTGCATCTTTATAATTTGTTTCAGCTTTTTATTTTATGTGTTGCATTTTTAGCGCATAAAATATTGTTAATGATGGTGTTTTTTAGCACATGGCTAATTGTATGCGTGGTTTTTTTTTACTACACGTGAACAAAATTTGAATGAATGTTAAGATATTTGTGAAAGTGATAGTATTGTAATGAAATTAAATTTAACACATTCTATCTTTTAAATGTTTTATTTACCTATCCCAGCCACTAATTTTACCAAATTTGTGTTGGTCTGACTAATGTGGTACACACTACATAAAAAGAAAATGATATTTCTACTTTAAGGGCCACACTTCTTCACTTCGACTTCCATTGATCGATGCTAGATTAATTAAATGTATAATTAATGTAAATTCTGTGCCATGATGTACGCTTGCATAGAACAGTCACATTTGAGAGTTTTAAATATTTAATTTTTATTGAATATGACTATACATTGCTTATTATAATTGCAACTTTTCCTATAATGTGTTTATTTTTTGCTGGTAAAATCATACAAGCCGGTGCCCACCCCATGTAAACATGGCGACAGTCGCTGGAGCTTGGCGGTCGCCAAGCTCCAGCGACTGTCGCCATGTTTACTAGTCATTCTAGGCAACCAGTGGTCCGTTTTTAACTAAAAAAACCCCAGTGGATTCAGCAACCTAGTTGTACAGCTATCTAAACTAGGCAACCAGTGGTCTGTTTTTAACTAAAAAAACCTCAGTGGATTCAGCAACCTAGTTGTACAGCTATCTAAACTAGGCAACCAGTGGTCCGTTTTTAACTAAAAAAACCTCAGTGGATTCAGCAACCTAGCTGTACAGCTATCTAAACTAGGCAACCAGTGGCCCGTTTTTAACTAAAAAAACCTCAGTGGATTCAGCAACCTAGCTGTACAGCTATCTAAACTAGGCAACCAGTGGCCCGTTTTTAACTAAAAAAACCTCAGTGGATTCAGCAACCTAGCTGTACAGCTATCTAAACTAGGCAACCAGTGGCCCGTTTTTAACTAAAAAAACCTCAGTGGATTCAGCAACCTAGTTGTACAGCTATCTAAACTAGGCAACCAGTGGCCCGTTTTTAACTAAAAAAACCTCAGTGGATTCAGCAACCTAGTTGTACAGCTATGTAAACTACGCAACCAGTGGACCGTTTTTAACTAAAAAAAAACAACAACAGTGAACTAAGCAACCTAGTTGTACAGCTAATGTAAACTGGGCAAACACTGGCCCGTTTTCAACTCAAAAAAACATCGGTGGATTAAACAACCTAGTTGTACACCTCTTATAAAGTCAGTATGATTAGAATAGCACGTAAATAGCACTTACGAAAACATAAACACTTCAAATATCAATTTAAAATTCACATTAAAAACCTTAAACATCGAAAGATTCGTTAAAAAAGAACACTTACCTCTATTTTTTTGGTAAATAACCGCTCAGAAATGTCCCCAACACCCACCGGCTTATAACGTACTATATTTCTAACAAACACCCACAAATTCTTTTCTTATATTAACATAACACATTTCATTCCCTTCCATCAATAACGCAAACAATTTCAAATTCCCAAACCTGACGAAACACGTATTCTTTATGGTTGCCAGTCACAACTACCACCGGCAGTTGGCGGTGCATCGCTCACTCTCGCGTCAGATTGTTCGCCAATGATTTGTAAACAAACCATTGACATGTAAACAAGGCACCGTATACGGAATATAGTCCTTTTTTGCTTATTTAGAAAAACTTGTATTGTTTTTTCATCTTATGATTTCTTCCAATCATAAGATGATTTTCTGTCATCCTACCTCATAAATAAAATTGTAAACAGTCCACCAGTGTTAGAAATTTTCTCCCACATTTAAAGAAAATTAAAACAATTTTAGTAATTAGTAGTACTATTATTTACTGATTAATAAAATCATAACTTTTCAAATTAAGCATGTTTCTTTGACATTATTAATCAGTAAAGTCAATGCAATCCATTTTTATTTAGTTAGATTTATCTACATATTGCTTTTTGTAAAAAATGTTTGAATTGTTTTGTTTACATGCTCAATTATCAGTTTATAAAATCAGATTTTATTATTTTTTTTTAATTGACGGAAATTCAAAATTCCATGCATAACCCGACTAAGTATGGGCCCTGGGGTTGACATCGCTAATGATTCATATTGATACAAGCATATGTATTAACATGTATATAGTTTTTATGCATACTGATCATATATCTAATCCCAGGCTGGGCAAGGTGTCAACTCAGCCTTTCATCCATTGAGTAGGGCGATAAAATGAGGACTAGGCTTGCTTGGGGTCAAACACTGGGCTTCGCATCAGTCTGACCACCTGGCCAAGGTATGTGGCATCCATACCCCAGAGTCCATGGTCGCGAAGGCGCGGTTGAGCAGCGCAGGTCTTGTCCCTGCAGATGTTGTGCCAACATTTGACTTTATCATATATGTTCACATATATTAGGTTGTAACGAAAGTTTTCTGCCACTGCAAGTATTGTCTTCACAAACAGTTCGCGTTGGTGTCTTTGCCAATATTTTGCTGAACAATTTTTGTTACTTGAAAGAAAAAGGCTTGATTTAGAGCACTGTGTTGTGAAATCTGTAAAACAATATCGTTCTGATTAAGTAGAAGCTGTCTGAAATGGAACTATCACACTACCAGATTGAACCATCATTTACTCTCAATTCTGTTGCAAAAAGTCAGCTACAGAATGACACAATTATGTGTACAGCTTAAGGTACTATTGTTGTATCATACGACACTGTGAAGATTTGGTACCAAAGTTCAAAAACGAGGACTGGGACATTTAAGAAGCAGAGCGCTCTGGCCGGCCTACTAATGCTGATGAGGCTTGCCTGCGAGAATTTGTGGAAGAAGATAAAATATTCATCCACTTGAGAGCTAGCTAAAAGAGTTCTTTAGTGCCATGTCCATTAGTCCCGCTAGGCATCGCATAAACTTGACATATAAGGTCAATCGCTCGGTACCGCATGAGCTGACTCAAGCAAATCTGGCGGGAAAACTTTCGTTACAACCTGATATATCCTGCACATTCATTTCTACCATACACAATAGTGATTTGGGTCCCTCCCTCTCCCCCCCCCCCATAGTTACGCCACTGGGTGACATGTCATATGTGACATAGTATGAAATGTGTGGCTTCTTTTGAGTTCTGCATGCAGTGTGTTGCTATTATTTTGCACTGTGAATTTATAAATTGTATCCCCATCTTTGTCCGAAATTATCAGATTAGTTAGCATAAGCTGTATGTCATGCAGATACAAGGTTTATTTATTCACCATTTATTTCATATCCCCCCTGCCCTTGAAAAATTTTTCTGGTTGCACTCTTAAAGTGACAATTTGTTTACATTTTTAGTTTCCTTTAATATTATAGTCTGTTTTTTTTTTTTTTTAGGAATGTGATCGATACAGTTCATATTCTTTATGCCTAATGAGTGCTTGTACAATTTTGCTGTACATTTGAAGCAGCAGCATTGTACTTGTACTTTTTCGGCTTGTAAAATAGGATGAAGTTATCTGCCCAGTTTTACAAGCTGCAAGAGTAAAAGAAATCTCTGCAGTTAAGTGCTGAAGACAGATGGCAATGTGATCCCTTTGTGTGAGTATCATGATTAATTAAAACAAATTTATTAATGTAAATTTTATGTATTTGTAATTAAAAAAATGAAACATTCCAAAAAGTTTTAATTTCTTAAATGTCTCTTAGAGAAATGCTAAAAACAATGATCACTCTTGTCCAATTGCAATGACACACATGTATAGTCGATAATAAGTGTTCATCCTCAGGGCCTGATTAACACTTTCTGATACTATAGGCCTGCTGTTATTTTGCGGCCTGCCATTCCACAAGTATAAATAATAAATATTGTAGTTTTGAGGCCCCTAGACTTTTTTTACTATAGGCCCGGGCCTTATGGGCCTATTCGGTAATCAGCTTCTGTTCATCCTAGGTGTTTTATGGTCCGTTTACAGATCCATTTCTGCATATCTAATTTAACGATCCAGCACACCTCTACTTGATATCACAATGGACACAGGTTTTTCTTGTTGTTGTTGCCAAATGACAATAATCAGACATAACAAGAAGATGTAATAATTTTACTTTTAATTAAATATTATCATTGTCCATTTTAATACAATAATATGTGTATTAAGGAAACTTACATAGTAAAACAGACAGTAAATTTGTACTTATATTGAAGTGTGTTCTAATATGTAAATTCTTTTAACGCGTTTGTGCATTGCAACAGACATCCCCAGTGTCACGTTGACACAACGTGCATATTTTTTTAATGAAAAATTATTAATACAAATCCTAATTACTATTGTCTAAATTTAAACTAATAATCTATTCTAAATTTAATTTAAAAGTTTTTAATAATAACTATCTTTTAAAGCTTTTAATTTTCCTCTTGGCCTTCTCAATTACAGCGCATTAATGTACTTCTAAAGCATTTCTCTCATATCAGCTGCTTTGAAATAAAATAACAGTTGTCGCCAGTTTTCTATTCTACTAAACGAATAATCATAACATCCCTTCGCTCGCATATTTCTCTGCTCCGCTGAAACAGATGTGTCTCTCTTGCGGTTTTGCCCTGATACGCAAGAAGCATATTGCTCGAAAAACACCTGCTAAAATTGTTCCAGAAAGTTCGGGCTCTTTCTATAGACACATGCTTTAACGGTTCTTTCTTTAGCAGTTGGAGAGTAATTTTTGGTGGGGCAAGCCACTCACTTCATGTGAGGAGGCTTTGCCCACCACGACGCGTTGCATGGATTAGCATCTATGCCGATCACTTTATGGTGACGGAGGCGTTCACCCACCGAGGTATCAGGCCGCTTTAATATGAACGCCGTGATGTTTTTGTCAACACGCTTCCCCAAGTTTACTTTTGAATGCAATGTATTGTAGAGTTTTAAATGTATAATCCTGCGTTTTGGAAATTAGTGACTGTTCCAGTGTGAAAATAAAGCAATATGTTTTAAGTTTAAAGGTGTTGACTAAGACTCCTTATTTAAAGGGAATGTGGTCTTCAAAATGTGTTTTTCTCCTGAAGTAAAACGTGTTAGCCCAGTGTTTAAAGTGTTTGTGTGATCATGTTTCAGAAGAAGTAAAACGACATGCGCCATCAAAAGCGAATTTCATTCTTGATTTTGGAATTTGTCCTTCCTCGTCGCTCTGATGAGGGATTTCTAGTGCATATGTGATTTTGTTCAGTGGGGAAGAAAAGCATGTTCACCTAAGGGGAATAATTCTCCTTTCGACATCGTTGCGAGTGTGAATTTAAAATGTGACCCACTATACGATCGTGTTCTTAAAACTATCGCTCTCACTACAAAGTCGTACCAGTTATAATCTTTACAAAAAAATTCATCGTCTCCTTACGATCACCACCTTCCACCGTAAATCTCCATTTGATACCCAGTAGAAGAATTTTCTGTATCAATCTGCAGCACCAGGAGCAGAAACCAAAATTTATCTGCAACCTTAACGTTCCCTGAATAAACTATAATCAAAACTTGCTCATTGCAATAAAAACATGCAACCTTTTCGTACTGTGCAGCCATTTTAAACAACTTGCATACACATCGGCAGTAGTGCACACATGAACGAAACACAAAAAACAGAATGATATTCTCTACTAGGATACCTCACGCGTATGGTCAAGGTGCGGAGTCTTTGTGGGAATGTGTCTGTTTTCTATTTGTGGTGACTCCAGCTCCCCTCAGTCTATCACCCCTTTCCAGAGACTAAACACCTGTGAGGCACTGTTCGCAGTGATATTGATGGTTGTTAGCTTTTGTCTGTAGAAGGGAGGATGTCATAACGTGATAGCCTGGGGGAAAAAAAAAAAAGTGCATCTGACTGAAACACAAACATTTTTTTAACCTGCTAGATTGATCTGCAGCACTTGCTGCCATGCTGCACGGTTTCTGCTACTGGGCAGACATCCATACTGAGAAGCATCTATATAAATAAAACAAACTGTAAAATGTCAGTTAGTTGGTTGGTTAGTTAGTTTGTCTGTGTCTCGCGTAACTCCAAAACGGGTGATCTTAAACCTACCAAATTTTGTATGGAAATTCTCCAGGACGGGTCCCGACATACCTCAAAAAGATTTTTTCGAAATTCGAATTATTTTATCAGATATCGATAAAAAACATGTCGCAAAAGGATAATTTTTGCTCTGCCATTTCGTAATTGTAACTCCGCAGTGGAAAAAGAGAGAATTCAGCATATCTAGGTTGCCATATTTGGCACGTTTATTAAATGATTCAGACTCTTGAAGTAGAGAATGATAGAATGACGATTTTTTTTGTTTAGATTATTTGTAAGGTTGTTTTTTAATTAAAATATAGTGTGCATGTGAAATCAGAACAGGAATGAAATGTTTTATACTCAAAAGAAAAATAGGATTTGGAAATTTTACGAGACTGAAATGTGCAACTTTTTAATTTGGCGAAAAATAAAATGATTGATGTGCGATTTTGGGGAGATGATTCTAACGCTTGGTGCAATTTATCATGTGCTGCTTGGATTATGAATACACCTCAGAATAAGTTTTTAAAATTTTCATTCTGTTGGAATTGCGCATTTTTCTGTGCAGCTTTTCTCCATCTATTTTTAATGTAATACATCCATAAAAAGAATGTTAGAAATTTTAATTTTGTTTAATCACAATCATGAATAATGATATACTTTCCAACTTAATGAAATAAGAACCAAAATAGGTAAGACTCACGGATTATAATCCCCGTATCAGAAACACGGCGACAATGTCGCGGACACAAAAATCTGCTTGCGGACAGTTTTTGTCGGCATATTTAAAAAAAAGTTTTTTATTTCTGCTGTAAAAAAAATTATTTTTAACTGTCCGCAACTTTCCAGAACATTTTGCCGCGGCTCGTTACGCTGTCTCCGCTCTGCGAACGCAAAAAACGCCGAATCTAGCTTTTACGGCCGAATCTAGCTTTTACACACCTCTGCGCCCTCCTGGTTTCACATTTTTATTATTTGCCAATGATCATTTTTTATTTCCCATGCAACATTTTGGATTCGTTTTTGCGCCCTATCGCAAAAATGCATTTATTAAAACGGCCCCTTCAGATAAATACAATAACCTCATCATAAAAATATGATTGACTGATTGAAAACGGCACTTCTACAAAATTACCTTCTAAATCGGACCTTTCTCACAAATATTACTCGTTAAAATGCCTTTTACAAATGTTCCATTTTTTCAGATCGGTATTATTATATTGCATTTTTCATTATCTTTGAAGAGCTGAGTAACCTGAAAGTTCTCCTCTGCAATGTTTTGTTTTTACTGACTCAAGTGAGAACTCGATCGGCGTCATGCGTATTTCGCTTAGGAAATGAGGGAAGAGGGAAGAAAATATAGTTGAAAAATTCAATACTCTAGAGTTCGTCGCCAGCTGTATAGTTATTCCTCTTCTCTGTTTTAATTGTTTTGCACACTTGCAAGTTTTTCTCTCTTTTTTTTCTGAACGCATTACTCTATTTAACCGGCTTTCTTATTACGCATTATTCATAATTATTACAGATATTTACTAACCATAAATAACTACGAATGATATAAAAAGTGTCTTAGCAAAACTACGTTGTGCGATTCTGAAATTAAGTGGGTCTTCCAGAAATTGATCTGAAAATTGGGCGATTTGAGGCATTTTGCGAATACAGCACTTGCAATATATTATATTTTGCCAAAATTAAGCATATTAGTGACATTTTCCTTCACTACAGCCATCGTTTGAAAATCTTTCATCAGCTGTACTTAGCTACTAACTCCCTATGCCGGAGAGACTGCTTACAAACTCGTTGCCATGGCAACGGTGCTGCCAATTTCTTGATCGGCTATGAGGGCTGTACCGAGGCCTCCGAGAGAGGAGAAAGATTCTTTCTCCTCTGTCGAAGGCCTCGGCTGTACCAAGACTCACAGTTGAATTGCGGGAAGATTAAAGGGATTTTTTCTGAATGAGAGACCCGGCAGTTACTACAACACGTTGTTTTTTGTTTTTGTTTTAGATTTTTTTAAAATTTATCATAGAAATTCCATAATTCTAATCTGAATTTAAGAAAGTTAGTAGAATAAATTATTTTAAAGTATTTATTGATAATTTTAAGTACAGCCGGGCTGTACTTGCTGTATCCCACGAGCCGCCACTGGTTATTTATTTTAATCAGCTAGTTACAGAACTTGCTGCTTAAAATAAAATTTGTAATTCATACATTTTAATATACTTTTTTTTACATTACGAAATTGAAGTTTAAGAAAGATGATTTATTGCTTTTAAGGGAACAGTTTACACCAAAGGTCAAAGAATCTATTTTCTTTCAGCTTGCTTAATTATAAAAATTTTGACACCTTATTTTTAATCAAATGCCAATAATATCACGAGATACTGCAACTTTAGTTCCTACACTGAGTGCAATTTCATTGGCAAACAAGTTTTTTAGATGGCCTTCTCTCCATGTTCATATTTTCTTCAATTACGTTTTAAACATGCTAAGGCCTTTTTTTTTTTTTTTTTTAATTTGAGATAAAGATTTAAATTTTTTTTTTTGTACATGTTCTTTATTACAGTTCTTATCTGATAAATCTGTGCATGGAATTAGCCTTCAGTTTTTTTTTCTTTCGTATTTTACAGAAATTATATGAAGATATGTTACATTTTATTGTTTTATGCTGTATCGTATATCAGCACAAAAACTATATTAGCACAAAAACTAATATTAGATGTATCTGAAAATCCATGCACAGCCTTGTGTAATATATTTTTGAAAATCCTTTTTTTTTTAATTGGACAAAAATATTACACTATTTAACAGCAGTGGTTAAAAATTGCTGGTTTTATTTATGAATTATCCACTAAAATTACACGCAAAATTTTGCAGACTGATTATGAAACTCTGAAAGCTTGTTGCAGACCGCTACAAAACTTTCTGCCACTGGGATTATAATATGCTTTTAATATATAGCACTTTAGTGCATATTTAAAATCTGAAAGTGTTTCAGATTTTCTTACTTTTTTTTTTCCTTCCGTTATTAGTATACAATGAAAATTATTTGTTTCTGTTTGTAGGTGTTTATCATTTAACCATCTTATTTTTGTAACCAGGGGTGGCCCGACACAGTAAGCATCGCATCTGGGTGCCGGCTTCGAAGGGGCGTCATTTGGAACTCAAAAACTAAGAGCATAAAAGGGGGTGTCATTTTTATATTAGCAGGGGGCGACACTTACCGTAGGACTGCTCCTATTTGTAACCATCTTAATTTTAAATTCTATTCAGAATCTGAGAGATTTCAGTGCCAAGGAAGCCGGTGAGGAACAGTATTCTCTTTGAACAAGATTTATTAAGATGGCGAACCAACTGGCCACCGGAGGCGGCTAGTAACTTGTATAAAACTAAAAGATATTGCTTACCTTTTGCGATTAACTCGAACATTGTACACTTTGGCAAGTTATCTCCACTTGGTGAGGTAGCACACTTCACTGGCAATTAGAGATTTGTTTTTAGAGTATCCAACAGATTTATTTGAGAAGGCAGAAATATGAATATTTCTGTCATTCCCAAAAAATCAGTTAGCATATTACTCTTAAAACTATACGGCTGAAACTAATTAAGTTCAACATGTTATAGTAGTATATTTTTAAACACTAACATAGTAAATGTAGGGTATCTTAATAAAAGCACATTACAAGAAATCGTGTGGTTTAAAAAAAAAAAGAAAAGAAAATGCTATTGCAAAGCACTCTGCATAACTGTGTAACGTGTATTAATCAGGAGTGTTAGAAAGAATATGAGTTGAAGTTCATGCATTGCAAAAGCGTATAATTAACATAAAGACGAAAAGAAACGATAAAAGTTTAAACATACTCACCATAAAACTTTAACATTCCCACTCTTACGAAAGCAAATACAAATCGCAAATTTAATTTGCGAGTTTAATCTGTATACCTTTGTACAAAAAATTATCTTTACAAAACTGACTACTGAACTTATATCGTTATTGAAATGTTTTAAAACACTTTTGCAAGTCCTTTTATTTCTATTCGATCTATTATATTGCATTGCAAGGCTTAAACAACCACTTTCAGCCATCATGAGCTCCCCGTTAAAATCAAAACAAACTCGCTAGCTGCTAGCAGACAGGGTACAGCAGGGCAAATTCTGCGTTACGTCATATTAATAAACCCCATTGCTAGAAGACCTCTGATTGGTCTACATTCGATATAATCGATATCGTCTCTAAAAGTTGTTTTGGAGAAAGTGATCGGGGTATTTTCTGATGTCAGAGATAATGATCATCATTTTCTTCGAGTTTGCATACGAGATAGTGATGCCATCATTATTTTTTAGAAAATGATCGTATCATTATCACTTCATTAGTTGAGTTGTCTGCATATGGGGGAAAGTCAGGAAAACTTAAAACTGCCCCCTTTCTTGTCCACCTTTAAGTTCCTTACTTTTGAATTTGCTGACCAAAGCAAGAACCCCGGCTTACCTCCACCCTTGAACTTCCATCATATGGGACATAAGAACAAGGAGTTACCCCACTTTCGAACTAAGAGCAGTGAGGTATCCCCCAATTCTGAAATAAAAAATGGGAACATTTTATAAATTTAATGCTTTTCTCAATTCAACTTCTATTTATTCAACTAATGCATTATCAACATTCATGAAAATAAAGAAATTATGCTTGCTTTTAATTTGGGAAGAAAAATCAATTTTAATTAAAACCTGTCCCCAATTGCTGTTTTATAACCTGGGGACAAACTGAAAAAAATCCTGCTGTCCTCAATATTGAAACAAAATCTCGAGATATTTTATAAATTCAATGCTTTTCCCAAATAAGCTTCTATTTATTCAACAAAAAACTTTGTTAACGTTCGTAAACTGAAAGAAATATAATTTTTTTTAATTGGAAAGTATTAATTATAGTAATTAAAAAATCTGTCCCCGATTTTTTTGGGGACAAGTTTTTAAAAAATCGTGAAATTTGAGACGTTTGGCCACTTTGACTTTGGGTTCTTGTTACATAAAGTATTTCAATGGGAGAAACCCGATTCTTAACATTCGAAAAAAGGTATTAAATTCAAGTTGTTAGATGATGGTAGTTGACAGAACTGGTTTCCAGAGGCATTTTTTATGTTTCGGAATAATTACAAGATATTTAGAACTGATGTTTTTAATACCCTTTTTCTGGGTTGACTACTATAGGAAGACAACAGGGGAAAGTTTGCAGAAAGGATGTGTAGTCGACTGTCACTCAGTTGATGTAATACTCTATTCAGACATTTTTGTATACGTGTTACGGAGGAGTCAGGAGTTTGATTAAAAATAGCTATGAAATGGAGAAGTGTGCTATGTGTTAAATTGAATAAATTATAATCACTCAACAAATTTGATACTATTCTTGGATGTCACAGTCGAAATACTGTAACAAGATTTTTTGGACTAAATGTTCCGGTGAGAATTTTGCTAGGAACATGTCCATGACTAGTTCAGCACTGTCCCTTTGAGGCGCAACCCTTTCCCAATGCTGAAAAAAGGGCAGCTGGCTGTGCGCGCACAGCCAGCTGTCGTCAAAAAAAGGGTCTCTAGATCTGTGGCGCACGATGACTGTTTCGATCGTCCGCCATCTTGCTGGTAGTTAAGTCGAGCGATGGCAACGGCTGCCCTTTTTTCAGCATTGGGCAATCTATCCAGAATGTTCTCGCATTCTTCCATTTTTCAGCAGATGTCAGTGCTGTTAAAAATAATCCTGACAAATTTTTTTACCGGAAATGACGTGCTAAAAAGTAAGGATTCTCGTGGAGCCATGTCACCCGCAACTATTTTTATAGAAATCAAATCATTTCTTCGTGACTGGCAACAGTCAAAACGTCAAAGTGTTGGTGATCCAGAGCAGGAACACTGACGCATTAAAGGGTTAAACCTGGAGAAAATGATTAATGACACTGACTGGTGACAATGAACAGAATGATTCAGCAGGAAATGACAGCTCATAGCTCTACTCTGTCTCCCGATGATTTTTTTAACACAGTGAAGGCAAAGGTAGAGATCTATTTTTATATTTACATCCTATGGATTCTTTAACGGGCTAGAAACCTATCCTTTAATGGTTTTTCATTTTTCTAATTGGCAGAACCAGTATTGTTGTTTATGAGGCCATTAGCTATATCTAGGGCATGAAGTAACAGATTCACTTTTATATGGAGGTATCTTAATAGGTGGACAAGCATTGCATCCTATGAAGGGACGGATGAAATGACACCTCTATAAGTCCATGCCAGGTATCGAACATCGGTGAAATGAATAGAATGGACCAAATCCTGAATTAGTTCCGTAGATAAGGCGACGAAACGTCCCCCTATTTCAGGAATTTTTCAATCGGTTCCCAGTTAGTAAAGACACATGATTTGAGAGAAAAATTGACCCCCATATGCAAGGCACTTTATAAGTATCATTATTACCTGAGTGATTATCATTCGATTCCATCATGATCATTAAGACGGAGTATGCACGCTCACAGAACGGCAAATCATTTTTCTATAACAGTTATCCCGAAAAAACTGCGTGAATTAATAATGAACTGGTATCAGACCACTCCATTATCCGAAGTGATTCGTCAATATGTGATGGTTTACAGTGAAGAAGAAGTGGCTTTGTACGTTGGAGCTCGTGGATATTTGCAGACATAATTTGCATTTGTAAAGGTAAGAGTATGAACGTCGTTTTATTTATTCATTATGTAGCATCTTTAACAATTTGTTTCAGCTTTTTATTGTTATGTGTTTTTGGCATTAATAGCTCATAAAATATTGTAAATGATGGTGTTTTTTTTTAGCACATGGCGAATTGTATGCCGTTTTTTTTTTTTATATTGTTGAGTTTTTTTTAAATAACACGTGAACAAGAATTTGAATGAATGGTTAAGATATTTGTGAAAGTGATAGTATTGTAATAAAATTAAATTTAATAACGTTCTATCTTTTAAAGTGTTTTATTTACCTATTCCAGCCACTAATTTAGCCAAATTCCTGTTGGTTAGGAACTATTTAAGGTACACACTAGCATTAAAAAAAAAAAAAAATGATAATATCTACTTTAAGGGCCGAACATTCTATCACTTTGACCTCCATTGATCGAGTGCTAGATTATTTAAATGTATAAGTTAATGTAAATTTCTGTGCTCATGATGTAATGCATTTTGGGAGATTCCAAATATTTTAATTTGTATTGAATATGACTATACATTGCTTATTTATAACTGCAACTTTTCCTATAATGTGTTTTATTTTTTGCTTATTTAGAAAAACTTGTATTGTTTTTTCACCTTATGATTTTCTTCAATCATAAGGTGATTTTCTGTGTCATCCTACCTCATAAATAAAATTGTAAACAGTCCAACAGTGTTAGAAATTTTCTCTTTCCACATTTAAAGAAAATTAATACAATTTTACTAATTAGTAGTACTATTATTTACTGATTAATAAAACCATAAATTTTCGAATTAAGCATCTTTGACATTATTAATCAGTAAAGCCAATGCAATCCATCTCTAATTTAGTTAGATTTATCTACATACTGCTTTTTTCCTAAAAAAATGTTTGAATTGTTTTGTTTACATGCTCAATTATCAGTTTATAAAATCAGATTTTATTTTCTTAATGGACAGCAATTAAAATTCCATGCATTTACCCGACTAAGTATGGGCACTGGGGTAGACATTGCTAATGAAGGTCACTTTCATATTGATACAAGCATATGGTATTAACATGTATATAGTTTTTTGTGCATACTGATCATATGTGTAATCCCAGGCTGGGCAAGGTCAAATCTCAGCCTTTCATCCATTGAGTGGGTCAATAAAATAAGGACTTAGGCTTGCTTGGGGTCAAACACTGTGGGCTTCGTGTCAGGCTGACCACCGGGCCTAGGTATATGGCATCCGTATCACAGAGTCCATGGTCACGAAGGCGCCGTGAGCAGTGCAGGTCTTGTCCCTGCAGAGGGCTGTTGTGCCAATGTTTGACTTTGACTTTATCATATATGTCCGCATATGTATCCTGCGTATTCATTTTTACCATAGACAATAGTGATTTGGGTCCCAGGGTCCCTAACCCCCTCCCCCCCCACTTAGTTACACCACTGCTTGGGTGACATGTCGTGTGGCATAGTATTAAATATGTGGCTTCTTTTGAATTCTGCATCCAGTGTGTTGCTACTATTTTGCACTGTGAATTTATAAATTGTATCCCCTTCTCTGTCTGAAATTATCAGATTAGTTAGCACAAGCTGTATGTCATGCAGATACAAGGTTTATTTATTCACCGTTTATTTCATATCCCCCCTGCCCTCCGAAAATTTTTCCTGGTTGCCCTCTTGAAGTGACAATTTGTTTACATTTTTAGTTTCCTTTAATATTGTAGTCTGTTTTTCTTTTTAGGAATATGATCGATACAGTTCATATATTTTTATGCCTAATGAGTGCTCGTACAATTTTGCTGTACATTTGAAGCAGCAGCATTGTACTTGTACTTTTTCGGCTTGTAAAATAGGATGAAGTTACCTGCCCAGTTTTATAAGCTGCAAGAGTAACAGAAATCTCTGCAGTTAAGTGCTGAAGATAGGCGGCAATGTGAACCCTTTGTGTGAGTATCATGATTAATTAAAACAAATTTATTAATGTATTTTATGTATTTGTAATTAAAAAAATGAAAACATTCCAACAAGTTTTAATTTCTTAAATGTCTCTTAGAGAAATGCTAAAAACAATGATCACTATTGTCCAATTGCAATGACACACAAGTATAGTCAACAACTAGTGTTCATCCTCAGGGCCTGATTAACACTTTCTGATACTATAGGCCTGCTGTTATTTTGCCCCCCCCCCACACACACACCTATTCCTATCACATTCCACAAGTATAAATAATAAATATTGTAGTTTTGAGGCACGGGCCTTATGGGCCTATTCGGTAATCAGGTTCTGTTCATCCTAGGTGTTTTCGAAGGGCGCTGTGCCCTCCCCGCCCTACTTGCACTTTGAAAAAAAAATTGGTGCCATTTAGCCACTCAAAAACAGTGCGCTGCCTGCAGCTCTTCTTGCCCCAATTTCATTCATAGTGCCATCCTCTCCTCTCTGTTTATATTTATTGCGTTGCGGCATCCCTTTCCTTTTTGCTGATAGTCAGCACCTTACAGATTCTTATATTCGTATAGTGCCTCTTTATATTCTGACATGCCCTTGAAAGCTTAAATTGCCCTTTTTTAAGGACTATCATCCTGTCCCTTTTTCATCCTAGGATGATCTCTGCGACAATAAAATGTAAACCTGGCATGAAGACCTATTCATTTTGTCAAACAGAGCAAACCACTGATGTAAGGTCTGTGGAGCAAACTACCTCATCCCTCCTCTCTATAGAACCAACCTACTATTCATTAAAACAGATATACAATTCTGTTCATAGCCAGATTGAAACACACTTGTATTTTTGTTGAAATAATGGAACAGCTTAATATTGCCCACCTGCCATTTTTGGTGCCATTTGTTTTTCGCCAAACTGGTGCCAGTGCCAAGTACCGTGTTTTGTTAAAGGTTTACCTTTCAAACTCTGACGAAACTCTTGAGTTCCAGAATAGGGGCTATCTTTTTTCTAGACACAAAAACATATCGCACTTTTATCCACAGTTACTATGATATTATTATCCAAGAGCATGTAAAAGTATATGGATGTCATTTATCATAGCTTCCTTTTTTTTTTTTTTTTACATTTTGCCAATTTTAAATTATCACTTTTTTCCCCCTACAGGAACCTTTTTATAAAAATACAAACAAAAAATATCAGCAGAACAGAAAACTTCAGAAAAGTCAGTATAAAACTCCCTAAACCTTATAATTAAAATTCTCCCAATTGATATCCCTTATTACCTCCAAAAAGTCATTGCACAAATAAATTTTCCCATCATAAAAGGTGTATTCAAAAAACTTTACAACTTAAATTCTCAATGCAACTCTGGGCTTGAAAACGGCAGCCATCTTGTTTCTAATCAGAAAATCTTTGACAGTAACATATTTAAACATAATTCCTCGTATACTCATACATGAGATATCTATTTGCAACTCCGCTCCGCACTTTCCCCAAAACTTGAAAACTCAAACTAAAAATGCCTAAATCATAAAAGCTTACCTTTTAACTTCTCGGTGCAAGTCCTAATTACAAAATGGTGGGCATCTTGTTTCTAAACGCAACACCGTCGACAATAACAACATATTTACTAGGCAAGTTGGAGTGTTTAGGCTGATTAATTTTTTATTTTGTTTCCCAGCTCTGGAATTTTTTGCATAGTTGGTAAAAAATAAAAAATTAATTAGCCTAAACACTCCAACTTGCCTAATAACTTGAAAGGTTGATAGAATCACTTTCTAAAAATATGTGTAATTTCCGCGGCGTAATGGAGTTGTCGCGAATTAATTGTTTCATCTATTCCATCTGTGGTTTGCTGAAGATGATAAATGCCAACCATTCTAATGCGAGAAATTTCATCTGGAAATCGTCCCAGAGTAGCTCAGTGGTACAGCACACCACTGCCCCCCCAACTTGCCTAATAACTTGAAAGGTTGATAGAATCACTTTCTAAAATAACAACATATTTAAACATAATTCCATATGAACTCATACATAAAATATCTATTTGTAACTCTTGGCTTTCCCAAGCTCTTTCACTAATTTGAAAAATCAACACTTATACTCTTTATGTTCCTTTAAAATGCATTTACTTTAACCTTCACAACACTAACTCGTTTTCAATAAACCATAGTAAAGCACATGTTTGACATGGCTGATCCACACTTCAGATGCTACTCCCTTCAATTTTGAAAACATAAATGATTTAATTCCCGAAAAAACAGCACTGTAATCAACGCTCTCTCATTAGCCAATTATAACTCTCTTAGTTGGACCTGGAAGCATAAACGTGAACTCATAATACAATTTGGGTTGCTACATTTGACAATTTATCACCAGGCTTGGCGATGTCTTTTGGCGAGAAATTTGGGTGGGTGATACTAAAGGCTTGCTGAAGTGATGAAAAATAAATGAAAATCTCTGAGTTTGAACTCATTGCTCATAGGCTCGGGTTTAATGGAAAAGCAGTTCTTGGAAGGGAGTAAATCTGATCCCCCCATCTGGCTACATCCTAATGGACCCCACTGAAAAAAAATTCTGACTGCATTGCTGAAACTAACACATTTTTCTGAGATGCTATAATTCAGGGGCAACAGTTCGGTTGTGAGTGTGAAAAATATTGGTGTGTTAAATACGTTGTTTTTTACTTTCGGCAAAAAAATTTACAGTCTGTATTATCCAGGAGAAATAAATTTTGATTGAATTAAAAACATATTGTTCATTATTACTTGCAAAGAATGCATTTAAGATTTTTGTCCAGTATGGCAAAATGCTTAGAATGGGTCCTGATAATATTCACTCTTGCTTATCGACAGTAAAATATTTCGATATACTATATATATATATATATGTACTTATGCTCACTTTTACAAAATCTGATATTCTTGATAATATTTCACTTACTGAAGACCGTTGTATTAAAATGAATTTTTGTCTAAAATTTAAAATGGTTGTATAAAAACAAATATAATTTATACTGTACATTTCAAACAAAATACAGTCAACTCTCTTTATAACGAAACACGATATAACAAAGAAGGATTTCTTATTTAGTTGGTCTAATGTTAAAATATAGGAGATTTAAAACCTTATAGCGAAATCATTATAACGAATTTTACTTTATAGTGAAATAAAATTAGTTTGAAATTGAGTTTAGTCGACTTTTTAATTTGGCAAAAAATAAAATGGTTGATGTGCAATTTTGGGGGGAGATGATTATAACGCTTGCTGCAATTTATCGTAATTTTATCGTCTGCTCCTTGGATTATGAATACACCTCAGAATAAGTTTTTGAAATTTTCATTCCGTTGGAATTGTGCATTTTTCTGCGCAGCTTTTCTCCATCTATTTTTAATGTAATACATCCAGAAAAAGAATGTTAGAAATATCAATTTTAATTTTGTTTAATCACCTCATGAATAATGACATACTTTCCAACTTAATGAAATAAAAACCAAAATAGGTAAGACCCACAGATTATAATACGCTTTTAATATATAGCACTTTAGTGCGTATTTAAAATCTGAAAGTGTTTCAGATTTTTTTTTTTTTTCCCTTTCCGTTTTTTGATAAAGGCCAATATATCCAGAAGCTCTTCAGAATTAGTATACGATGAAAATAATTTGTTCCTGTTTGTAGGTTTTTATCATTTAACCATTTTATTTGTGTAACCAGGGGCGGCGCAACATAGTAAGCATCGCATCTGGGCGCTGGCTTCGAAGGGGCGTCATTTAGAACTCAAAAACTAAGTAGAACGTAAAAGGGGGACATCATTTTTATATTAGCAGGGGGCGACACTTACCATAGGGCTGCTCCTATTTGTAACCATCTTAATTTTAAATTCCATTCAGAATCAGAGATTTCAGGGCCAAGGAAGACGGTGAGGAACATGAAATCGTTGATTCGTCATCTTACTTAATAAATCTTGGTTCTCTTCGAACAAGATTTATTACGATGACGAACCAACTGGTTGCTGGAGGTGGCTAGTAACTTGTATAAAACTAAAAGATATTGCTTACCTTTTGCGATTACCTCGAACATTGTACACTTTGGCAAGTTATCTCCACTTAGTGAGGTAGCACACTTCACTGGCAATTAGAGATTTGTTTTTAGAGTATCCAACAGATTTATTTGAGAAGGCAGAGATATGAATATTTCTGTCATTCCCAAAAAATCAGTTAGCATATTACTCTTAAAACTATACGGCTGAAATCCATAAAAGCACAGACTCAATACTGTAATTTAGTAATTATTTTCATTCGAAGTATTTAAAAATTTATTTTTGATAAAGCAACATGAACAGGAGCAAATAAATAGATAAACTATATATTATAATATATTTGTATCTAACAAGTCATGAGATGTGGAAAAAAAAGAGTTCACACACATACACACGCAAAAAAAAAAAAAAAAAAAAAAAAAAAAAAAAAAAAAAAAATGCACTAGTACACTAGGGATTTATTTATTTTTTTTTTTTAATCTGAAAAGGAGTTCATAAGAAGAATCTTGGGAATCTGTTTCAACAAAATATTATACTAGTAGTCGACTACATTACATAAGAGGTGCTTATCAATATTTTTAAATTATAGAAGGTGTTTACAAAAAATATAAAATCTTGAGATCCATTGTTAAAACATATCCAGTAAATTCTTAAAATCAGGGATTGTACATACATGTGTTACACGTAATAAATACATATATGTTAAAACATGTAATTCAATGAACTATTCAGCATTCTTGTATACAGGGCGATTCATAATTAGAGGGACGAGGTAGGTTATAACAAGACGGTCCAGAATCACACAGCGATGAGAGGTCGGAAACATCGTCTTCTTGAACCTATTAATATCCCTTTGGAAGATATGTTGAAGTAACAGTGAAATTTCCGGCCAGGTTTTTTCAAAAACTATTGCATCTTTCACAAATTGCACTTGATAAAAATTTTTAATTCAGATTTTTTAAATTATTACATTGATGAAATTGTCAGTGGAGAGCCAATTCTTTATGAAACTTGGCTAAGAAATTAGATTCCCCACAATTCAACACTTCTTCTAATGTGATTATTAACAGATACATGAAGAAGACATTTCTGATGCCGCATTGCTATGTGATTCTGAGCTATCTTTGTACATTCTACCCTTCCTAAATGTTTGTTCCTCTAATTTTGAATCACCCTGTATACCACCTGTGAAAAAATAGTGCTATAACACAAATGTTGTTCCTACGTTACTACTATCAATGAATCAAAAAAAAAAAAAAAATGTAAATTATCTTAAGTTAGGAGACTTAAATTTCCAAATTATGTGGCTCTTGGTGTGTGCAATAGGATACAAATTTCTAAAGAAGTTAAGACCTATTGAACTGTTTTTGTGAGCAGTTAAATTTTTTACAAAACCAGCTTCTTGGAGTTTGCCTAATATTGTTGCAAGGATGTTGAGAAAGATATTCTTGCAAGTTATGCTAACTAAACAAGAAAAGTTATATCTTAAATGATAAAATTAACAAATTAGCACATCTAGAAGACACGAAAAACTTAAATAATAAAGTTTTTAAAAAAATGCTTGAATATTATTATATAGATAGAAATAAATAATCAGGTAGTTTAATAAATTATCTAACATTTTGTGTAGTATGTTAATTAAACAAGATAATTTATAATATTTTAAATAACTTTAATAAATGTAGCACACAAAGTAAAACATGCTAACTTAAAAGAAATCGTAAAGTTAGGTCAATAGTAAGATATACACAAAATATAAACACCTTATATCAACTGATGAAAATTATCCATTTATCAACTGATGAAAATTGAGCACTTTTACATGTACTAATTAAGTACAACATGTTATAGTAGTATATTTTTAAACACTAACATAGTAAATGTGGGATATCTTAATTAAAAGCACATTACAAGAAATCGTGTGGTTTAAAAAAAAAGAAGAAAAGAAAATGCTATTGTGTGTGTGTGTGCAATGCACTCTGCATAACTGTGTATTATTCAGGAGTGTTAGAAAGAATATGAGCTGCAGTTCATGCATTTCAAAAGAGTATAATTAACATAAAGACGAAAAGAAACTATAAAACTTTAAACATACTCACCATAAAACTTTAACATTCCAACTCTTAGGAAAGCAAATACAAATCGCAAATTTAATTTGCGAGTTTAATCTGTATACCTTTGTACATAAAAATTATCTTTACAAAACTGACTATTGAATTTATATCGTTATTGAAATGTTTTAAAAGACTTTTGCAAGCTCTTTTATTTCTATTCGATCTATTATATTGCATAGCAAGGCTTAAAAATCCACTTTCAGCCATCATGAGCTCACCGTTAAAATCAAAACAAACTCGCTAGCTGCTAGCAGACAGGGTACAGCAGGGCAAATTCTGCATTACGTCATATTAATAAACCCCACTGCTAGAAGACCTCTGATTGGTCTACATTCGATATAATCGATATCGCCTCTAAAAGTTGTTTTGGAGAAAATGATCGGGGTATGTTCTGACGTCAGAGATAATGATCATCATTTTCTTTGAGCTTGCATACGAGATAGTGATACGATCATTATTTTTTAGAAAATGATTGTATCATTATCACTTCATTAGTTGAGTTGTCTGCATAAGGGGGTTAATCACCATAAATATTTCTTGTCAATTAGAAATATATAAATTATGTTTATATTATTTTATGAATGTTAATAATGCTTATTTGAACAAATATAAGCTCTTGTGAAGAGCACTGAATTTACAAAGTGTCCCCAATTTTTTTTTCAGAATTGGGGATACTATGCTGATTTGTTCCCAATTCTGAAACAAAATTGGGAACATTCTATAAATTTAATGTTCTCAGATGAGCTTTCACTTATTCAACTAAAATTTTATTTTCATTTATTTTTCTGCATTATTACTTATTACGCTGAGATATTTTCATACTGCTTTGACACTACTGCCATACAACTTCAAAAAGACTTCCTGGAAAGAATCAGGGCTCTGCATACAGAAGAAGCATTGAATGGCTTGTGTCACTTCAGCATTGCTTTCAAAGCACCTTCTGCAAAAAGTCAAACAGAAGCAGATGGAAGTCACTAGATGTAAGATCAAAACTAAATGGTGAATTGTCAAGGTACTCCTATCCAAATCCAACAATCTTTGCACGATTTGTTGGCAGTTATGGATTTCTGCTCCCCAATACTCCATGTGTCCATTCATAGCAGACAACAGCTGTCACTTCTTCTTTTGATCACGTATTTAAAATACACCTTCTCTAAATATCTAGTGGTATCAGACCCAGAGGCTCATCTCTGCTTTACACAGGTGTTGTGACAGCACCATCAGCTTGATTGCTTTCAAATGATACCCAATGGCATATGGGTGTCTTTCACATTTAACCACTGTCTCATTTCCCCCATTGCTTTTTGATTTCCTGGAGAAAACTAGAAACAAATTATTTACTATGAAACTTGTCCTTGAACTCGCCCTCATATGGCTTTCACTATGATATCCACTGGGAAAGTAATGGACAAGTTCTGGAGGTCTATAAGGACATTTACAATTTATTTCCATGGACTTTTAAAATGAAATAAATTGGGCACCTAAAAAGTAGAAAGACATTCTATGAATATTCATCACATAATTTCAAAGTTTTAATTTCATGCTATATGGATAAGTTGTTTTTCTCACATAATGAAGTCTTTTGGAAAAATTAAAAAGCTAAGTTGCCATAGTTTAATAGGTATTACTTTTTAAATGAACTTGAAAACTTAAAAAAAAAAAAAAAAAAAGAATAATGAATTCTTTAACAGGAAATCTGATTGTGCTTTGGTTTTCATAAATAACAATTATTCAGGTTTAAATTTCATGAAATAATTGGTTAATGAACTTTTAATTAGTAAAAATAGATTCTATTGAGTTCAATTACTTGGCATATCATTCACTGAACTGACATAATGCCTTTAGTATGACAACTTTACCATGAAGTCTTTAAGGTTGGCAAAAGGATAATATATTAACCTTGGAGTAAGAAATCTAGGGATATGAAACAAGACCATAAGATGAGACAAGACCTTGGTATGGAAGACGAGATAGCAGGTGTGAACCACAAAACAAAAGAACTGAAGACCACAAGGCAAAATCTTGGGGTGCAAGGCGAGATCTCGAAGCAGAAGAAAAGAACTTTGGGTGCTATTATAATGAACTAGCAAGTTTGTATTTAGAGACTGTAAAGTAATATACTAGCCTCTAAATAAAACCAGCTGGTTTCTACTTTCTCTTCCTGGTGTTGTGTTTAAAAATGGAACTCCAACCAGACCTAGAAGGAAAAAAAAAAGTTGAATATTAAAACATTTTTTAATTTTTAAGAAAGAGAAACAAACAAATCTGCAGTATCAAGAATAATGACAACAGAGCAAATGAGCAGGTAAAGCAACAAGAAAAATTTCAAAATTACAAAAATATTTTCTCTATCAAGTTATGTGAAAAACTAAAACATTCTTTAATTTTGAAACTACATCATGAGTTAGTATTATGCTCTAAATCAAACTTCTTTGATAATTTAAAAATTGAGATACCTTACATTACATTCTATGTTCTCCATTTTTGATTAATAAAGAACAGATTAAACTTTTTTGTTTGTGTAATATTAACTGAAGATGACTCTTACACTACTGACAGTAATAGGCAAGATCTTAGGGTGAGACAAGATCATGGTTTAAGAGATGAGATCTCAGGGAAAGACAAAACCTCAAGGTGCAAGATGACTTTGAAGGGACATGAGACATCAGGCTACAAGATAACACCTGAGTGCGGGACAACAGCTTGAGCTACGAGATGAGACCTTGCTATAAAAGACAAAACTACAAGGTGATAAATCTTGGTGTGCAAGATGAGACCTTGAGGTGCAAGACAAGACATCCTTGTACAAAACAAGACTTTGAGATGCAATATGAGACCTTGAGGTACAAGACAAGATCTTGATGTGCAAGATGAAATCTCAGGGCTGACATTAGGATGTGAATTAAGACCCCAAATTGTGAGACTAGAAGTTAAGGTGACTAATAAAAGTCAAGACAAGCCTGGTAATCAAGAAAAAGAGCTCAATATGTAAGTTAAGACCTTGAAATATGTAACAAAACTTTAGGATACAATGCAAGACCTTCAAGTTTGAGACAAGACGCAGAAGATAAAGAGAGATCTTGAGGTACAAAACAAGTTTGAAGTGAGACTTCAGGGTTAGAAGAAAGGTCAGGGTGCCAGATGTCTCAAGATCTAGAGAATGAGAAAAACCGCCACCCCAGTGTACAAAACAAGACCTTGCAGTAGAGATGTGACAGGAATTTTCATTGCAAGGTGAGCTATGTGGATATATAAGAAAAATTTGGAGTACAAAATGAGACCTTGAGGTGAACAATGCAAGACAAAACATAGAGTATGAACCAAGACCTCTGAAAAGTAAGAGAAGTCCTTGAGATGTATGACGAGGCCTTGGTAAGTAAGAAAAGACCTCAGGATACAAGATAAGACCCCCCAAGCTGCAAGATGAGACCTCAGGGTGCAAGAGACGACCTTGAGGTACAAAATGAGACCTTGAAGTGAAACTCACAAGTCTCATTTTACCTTGTGAATGGCAAGATGAAACCTAAGAGTGCAAAATGAGACCTCTGAGTGTAATATGCAACATCACAGAATGTGAGACAAGACTGGAAAGTAGAGACCTCCAGGTATAAAAAGAAACTTCAGGCTATAATAAGAGACCTCAAGGAGTGAGATGAGGCTTTAATGTGCAAGATCAAACTTTGGAGTGTGAGATAAGATGACATGGTACAAGACAAGACTTCAAAGTATGTGACAAGATGTTAGGGTGCAAGAAAAGATCTGAAGGAATACAAGAGACTTTGAGGTCAGGATGGAATATTAGCTTTCTAGACAAGACCTTGAAATGAGGGATAAGACTTGAAAAAGAGGATGCAAGAGGAAATCAGAAATGAAACAGAATGTCTCAGAATGAGAGATGGGACTTTGGATTGTAACACAAGATCTTAGGGTGACACCAGAGTGCAAGATGAGATTTTAGTAAGCAAGACAAGCTCCAAAATATGAGATGAGAATTCCAGGCGTAAACAAGACACTGGGGTGCAAGACAAGATTTCAGGATTGTGAGAACAAAAACTTGAGATGCAATTTGAGACCTTGAGATATAAAAAAGACTTAGGAGAACAAAATAAGAGCTCCAAGTGTGAGACAAGACCTTGGGGCAAAAGCTAGAATGCTCTGTATGGGACAAAAACTTAAAATAAAAAACAAGACTTTGAGGGTATGATACAAGATCTTGGAGTATATGATGAGACTGAGGTGAAAACTTTGAAAGACAAGACTCGTAACTATGAGACAAGACTTCAGCAAGTGCTGACAAATCAGACTTCACACGAATTGTCAGGCTGCAAAATGAAATGTTGATGAGCACGATGAGACTTCAAGATAATAGAAGCAAGAGTTTGAAGTATAACATTTTTCAAGGTGTGAGATGAGACCTTGATATGCAGAATTAGATGTCAGAGTGTCAAGTCCTTGAGGTACAAAACAAGATCTCTCTCTAGGTGTGAGATGTACCTTGGTAAGCAAGATGAGACGTAGTTAATAAACATTTGTTGCTGCTATTGCCTTTTATTTTCCTTTTCTAGCAATGAAAGTATAACTGGGATACAAGTAAACTTTTCTTAGTAATTTAATGGTTATATAGGACAGAAGTAGAATATGGCATTTTCCACTGTTACATACTCCTTCTTTTCTACCTTACATTTGAAGCTATAGACTACTGTGAGATCATACTATTGGTAAAAAATATGAGTTATGGGGAATGCTGTTGAGAACTTTTCAGAGATGAAGGTTTTAGTTTCATTATATATAAAATAAATAAACATATATAGGGTGGTTATAAAATAATGTGAGGTGTTTAGAGGGCTCTAATGAGTAAAGTATTTGACAAAACATGACGAAATTTTATAGGGGTATGCAGTAAACCATAAGGGTTTGATTTTTATGTAAAAAAAGTTAATGTCAGAGTCGCATCTAGGGGAAATGTTTGTCCGTTTACAGTGGTGGCTTGTGGGTTAGATGGAGGTTTAAAAAGGCAATAAACAAATTTCAAAAACTAAATTTGGAAATTCAAAGCTATTTACACGTTGAAATATATTAGCATTTTCAGGAGTTAAAGGCAAATAATGCATTGAACTTAAAAAATAATAATTTCTAGTCTTACATTTTGCCCTCTGGCTAAGTTTTAGCAAATATGTTGGCTTGAGTATTTTTATTTCAATTTTTCTTTCCACACACAATGTTGAAAAATGTCATCGATTTTGTAACACTTATTTTATTGCTATCTTATTTATTTATACTAGTTCATAAAGAATATTGTACTGAAAAATGATAAAAATAACGAAAATAATAAGAAAAAAATTAGCAAACAAATCTAACATAACAAGCCAAGGGAGTATTAGGAAAAGATAACTGCAAAAAAATATTCCATGTGTACACTGAAAATGTGTGAATGGAATGATATTAGCAGTGCCCAGCTGCTCCCGTGACTCTCTCCACTTCTGTTCTCAGAGACCGGTCAGGAGGTCATTTCTCCGTTTGCATATATGATCGATTAAAAGACCTCATGCTTTCTGCTGTAGTAACCTACAATATAATTCGTTATCTTTGATGAGCATATTTAATAATAGTGGGGGGGGGGACACTCACATTTTAAATTAACAAAAATCTAGAAGTACTTAATATTTTTTTAAAAATTCAATTTGTATATTTTTCTTCGGGGGTTCACATACTCAGGTGCTGAAATAGAGGAGTCACCAGTGCCTGTTTATCAAATAAAATACATCAATCTGCAACACATATACATTGTCACTTAGAATGACCTGCCACCCATCAGCCTAAATTCCACGTGTAGATAATTGGCCATAACCTCACAATGCAACACATATACATTACATCACTATTGAAGACATTATTCGATTTGATTCTTGAAACTATTCAATATCCTGCAGCAGCCTAGTTAGCTTAAGTATTTTGCAGGGTGACAACCATCCTTGCCTGGACTGCTATAGTTCCATATATGCTAAAGGGTACTGGTGCACATAAAGTTCATTGTAGCTCCAATATTCACTATGTTTTCAAACGATACCTGGAGGTGCTAATCCAGTTACTGGTCATTTTAAAACATTCTATTGATTTGTAAAATATTATGAAAATATAAATAATGTATGCAAAACTAGAAACGTTATATAATAACATAGCTATACAATAGGTATATACAAAAAACCCAATAATAATAATAAAACAATAAAGAATACCTCTAAAGCAAAATTCCTCAAAATTACAATCTAGCTGTATATTTACACAAATAAGTCTCTTATAAAGCTGTATAAGAAAAATATGATTTTTGATGAAGGAAAAAATTATAGAAAACACACTCAAATTCTAATTAAATTTAGTGTATTGCAAATTACGATGCAAAATAAAATTGTTTTACATTTTCTACATTCTTTCATTATTCCCTACTTCTGGGAAAACATGCTTGCTATAAATACAATGAAACCTGTACATATGATATAGCAGGAGTGCAGCAAATGTTTTTACTTCCAATCCATATGAAGATTTCCTCAAAATTTTACAATATGTTAAGACGTACAAATTCTGTATTACCATAGATATAAAAATATTCGCAATGTACAAGTTTCATTTTTAAAAACCTAAAACTGAACTTTTATCATGCCTAGGTATTTAAACAGTAAACTAAGTTAACAACCCAAGTAAGTATTGCATATGTACACTGCTACAATCCATGTTTATAAAATAGCAGTTGGTCCAAGCTAACAGGAAGTGAACTGCTGATTGGTGAAAAAGTTAAAAAGCACTTCAAAAATGAGAAACTTAAAGAATTTTGTAATTCACAATTAAAATCAAAATTAGCTGTATATTTTTCTGTAAAATTTCCCCAGATGACTATAATTTTCCCCAATCCTAAATGGCTGTTACGGACATATTCTGCATACCTATGATACAGTCTCTTATGATAACCTGTTTACAGAGGCGCAGAGAGCCAAGTCGGGGCCCCGGGGATAAAATCTTTGGGGTCCTTTTGCAATCCAGAAATACTTTTGATGGCGTATTAGATCAATCATTTATTCTATATTAAAATTATTAATCATTTAAAGAAACTTTAAATTAATAGTAATTGGAAAATAATTAAAAGAATTAAAATTATTAATTTAAAAGAGTATTATACTTGAAGAAGCATCCATGCTCTCAAAAATACCAACATTTTGTTTTGAAGGTTTCGTCACCTCCCTAGAGAAACTGTATTTGAAACGTTAAGATTTTCGCATGGCATGTTTCTTCAGTATTGAAAAAATTAATATTTTTATTCATACTTCCATGCAAGCAGGCAGCCAAAAAAATTTCAGATGGCCAAAAAAGTGGAAATTTCAAAATTTCTCACAGAAAGTCTTGATCTTTAACATTTTGTTAAGGAAAATTCAAATTTTCGGAGGTTGGGTGAGCCCATAGTCTCTCCTCTGGCTATACCCTTTCTTCCACTATTAAGCGATGTGTCTCGAAAAAAAAAATGATTTCTTGTTAAATAAATCTTTTCTACTTTTAGTCATGGCAAATCGTTGAATAACACTGTCAATCTCAATGTCTACTTTTAGTCATGGCAAATCGTTGAATAACACTGTCAATCTCAATGTCTACTTTTCTTGGAGAAGAAGACTCACTCAGAAACACTCCTCGTGTTTGTCAAGTTAGTTTATACTCTAGCTGGCTTTTTGTAATTTCATTCAAAAATTAATTTGAAACATCCGGGGACATAATCTGAATTTGGACTTTTTTTTACAAAATTGACAACGCACAATTAAGTATCATATAAGCAGCAAAAGCGCGGCCCCTTCACAAGCCGAGGCCCTGGGGATTTTTCCCCTGCTCCCCCTCCCTCTCTGCGCCACTGCCTGTTTATATTGATATTTTCCTTCGTCCCAATGAAATTCCTATTTACTCAATGCATTTTGAAAGGTCTACAATGATATTCACTTTTTACATGCACCTGTGCATAATAGTAATTTGAAATCATACAAAAAATTTTGTATAATGTGATTTTTTTAACATTACTCATGGTTAAGAATGTGCAATATCAATAGACTGCAAAAGTCAATTGGGAGTGAAAAAAGTTAAACTTTTTAAGCTATTTATTAAATGACTTGTTCGAAGTATGTTTTTGATGTGCTAAAGTCTATCTATTTGTGATGGCATGGCATAAAATATTGGCGTTCAAAGCAAATTTCTCTTTTTGTGTGTGATGCTATAATAAAAGAAAATTTGTACATGCACCTTTTATACATATTGACAGAAAAATTTTATACAGTTTTCACTTTACTGAATCATGAAAGAATGTGCAAATGTAGTACATTTCTGCTCCAATTCAAAAGAAGGTAATTAAATACATACGAATGAGTTAAACTTCATTTCTACAAAAAAATACTCATCCCCCAACTTCTTCGAAGTCACTGCATAATACTTGCCTATTAATGACTGAAATGTTATTCTGCTAGATAAATATATTTTAGTTTTATTTTTCATAATTAGATTCTTTAATGTTAAAATAATGCACTAAAGCTTAACCTGTCTACAACAATTTTTTTTAGGTCCCTACAATATCACTATATGTAGGTTTCACTATAGTGATAGAAGACCCCTAAGAATCTTTTAAATTTAATTTAAGAGTTGATGAAAAGTCTTAATTAAGAGTTGATGAAAATTTGTGAGGTTTTTCACTGTCTAAATTTTTTTTTTTTTTTGCAAGTTTGCACAAAATTGGAAGTTTTAAAATATCAAGCATAGCAGAGAGCCTAACCTGTGTATCATATATATACACACTCACACAAAAATGTTGCAAAATTTCTGTATACTTCATATGGAAGAATGTAGTTTGCAATCTAACTATATTTTAAAAAGAAAGTACTAATACAGATAAATGCTATATCAAGATCTGAAAATATTTTACTAGACAATTAAAATAATAATAAAATTTAAAATTAAATAACGCTATTATATGCAACATTACAGAAATTTAAAATTTTAATTCATTATATTTTATGTATTTTTTATTTACAGTTTTGTTGAATTTACGTGAACTTAAAAGACACACAATTACAAGTTTTCATTTCAAATGGTGCAAAATTCTCATATCTTCCTAAATCTAAACCTGGGTTCCTTTTCAGCAACTACTTGGTACTTAGTCCAAGTAAATGGCTGAGTACTTGGTAACTCGGCCAAAGAACTATTTAGTGCATCACTATTTATGATGTCAAAATATTCTGTATCATTTAGCCATTCTTCTGTACAACTAAAGATTCCTTATTACTCCAGTGGCGTAGCCAAGGGGTGTCACAACCCCTCCCCGCCGTGTGGAATTTGTTGCCATACAAAATGTATATTCTTTACTTCCTTCTCACACACATGTATACATATGTGTGAGTTGCAGTAGTTGTAACCCTCCCATGAAAAATTTCTGGCTACGCGACTGCATTACTTAAAGCATTATGAACCAATGGTAGATCCAGTAGAGGGGATAAAAAAAAGCTTGTCCCCCCTCTCTTATATATATATTTAAAAAAAGCATTGCAATAAAGCAGTGATTCCTAACCAATAGTTTGTGAGGTGTATAAAAGGGTTCCCCAAAACAGTGGCATATACAGACTTCCTTTAAAGAGGGAGTTATGAATGCAATCCTTAGATAAAAGGTGCAATTTTTATGTTAACTAAAATTGACTTTGTTAAAAATTCCTTGAAAAGAGGGATTTGAACCACCCCTCCCAGTACAAAAATAATATACTAGTCCACAGTGACCTATATAGGGGTTTACACAAGGAGGAAAAGGTATGGTAGTAAGGAGTACCTTGTTAGGGTAATACATTAGTTATATTGTACATTTTGTCAGCCTTTTCAATTTTTTTTTTCTATCCACCACTGTCATTAATTATCTATTTCATTCTATGAGTTTAAAACTGAGTTGTGTATGTTACAGTAAGAGTTATAAATTTGGCATTTGTGCATAATCATTGGCACTATTTGGTTAATGTGATAAACAGAAACGGTTAAATAATTAAATTAACAGTTTTTTTAAGGTTAGCAAAGGATTGCTTAGTTAGCTAAGGTTTAAAAAAATCAAAGATAGTTTTATTTACATATTGAGATCCATGTTTAACAAATCAAAACATTTTTCAAACATATCATTCATCATACTAAGTCAACTAACTTTGAAAATGTGAATATATTTGCAATTTATTACCACTGTGAAAGTTTGTGAATTACTGCTTAGATTTTTTATAGAACAATTAAAAATAAAATTGCTACATTGTCAGATACAAAAATTGCACACACAAAGCTAATTATTTCAACTCTGCACTTTTAACAAATTACTAGAAAGCTGTATTCTAGAGTTTAATAAATTCAATAATATTTTTAACAGTTTTAGGAAAAAAATACCCCTTTAGATTAAAAAAATATACCATCATTAATAAATAAATCATCATATAATTCAAAAATCAAATTATTATTCTGGATTATATGTTTCTGAAATGTTCCTACAACGTAATAAAGAAAAAATAAAAATGAATATTTACAATACAGCAGCGAGTTAACAAAGTTCAAATAATTTTCATTGCTTTTCAAATTCAGCATGTAAGAGAAGTCCGACATGTAAACAAAACCACAAGCTAATCAGCAAATCTTCCTTGGCGAACGCACATTGCGCGATGAACTCTTCTTTCTAGTGATCTGAATATGTGATCTAAACACCGCTAGCAACCCTATTTAGGGAAAAGTTCTAGGTCTAGGGAAAAAAAGAGGTGGATATAAGTCTTGCCAGAGCCAGTCCGGGCCTTCACAATTAGTAACGGGCCTGCGGCGTGTAATTTTGATTGAAGCCAACCAAAGAGGCCTACGGATATGCTCGAGTCTCACGTATAGAGCATTTCGACGTGGACGTATCTCAGACGTCAGCTGA